>JAZHYW010044219.1:0-12134 GCA_037355805.1 Ixodes ricinus | reverse complement strand
GCTTTCGCATTAAGTTGCCGTGTAACTGAGCTTGCCAGCGCCGCGATCCCCAGGTTGTCCAACATCCTCAGCCTGGGCGTGCCAGATGCCCGTCGTGCTGGCCGCGCCAAGGCAATGGCGAACCACGCCAGAAGAACCGGTTGTTTGCCGCGATCTCGAGCGGTGCATGCAGCGGCGCGTGCATCGGGATCATCAGCGCCATAATAGTCCTGCTCCTTACCCGTCATCACCTTCATAACGGTTTCAAGAGTTGGGCAACCGCCCGTAATCACGCGAAGCTTACGCTACAAAACACGCAAACCGTTTACGAAACAGCGGTTAGCTCCTGAAACGCGATCTGCGTTAACGGAAGCGCTATTATTGGGAATACATTGAACGTTCAGCAATGCATCAACTTTAAATGCCTAGCACCAGGGCTTGACCAGCCAATGTCCGGCTGCAGCAGTCAGCGTCGAAGCTATGACCAGTCGCCGCTCCTTACACTAGGCTTCGGTCAACATCACCTGCTCTCCTACACCGATGCAGGTGTTATGCGTGCTTCCCATATGTGCATTAAGATACGATCGTAAGGCATCCCTTTCCTGCACTCGTCTGAATCGGGTGCAGAACGTGCATGTACGACGAACGAGCACAGCTTTAAAGCCACTCCTTTCGTCCTTCAAGCGGAGCACTGCAGGCCAATGCAACAAGCACGAACACTCAAGGTCACGGCTTTCAAACATTTTTTTCGCAGAACTGAGCGCCTCGCGCTAGAAATGCACGCCCCAAAACCAAGACCGTGGGTCGGGGTCTCGGCGCAACTTGCGTTGCCTGCAGTCTCAACTAAAAGGTGAACGAAGAGGCACATTGCCAAGCGATCGGTGGCCGCGATGCCATATCGGGCGAGCTCAGCGATCCGCCTACGCTGTACACTCTTGAAAAAAGTTTCCTCTGTCACAGCTTTTAGGGTCTAACCTTTGAGACGAACCCTGGTGCTCAGTCTGACAAGCGTTGCAAAGCGTTCCCCCTTCCGGTTGGGAGCAACTTTTGCACCCAATATCAGGGTACCTGCTGCCTGGGGAGACGGCGTTCAATATACCGGCGAGCATATAGCCTTTGTTTCGCGGGTGGCATCGCACTTCCATTAAGGGGTAATAGGGTATACTTTTTGGGTTAAAGGTTTCACCTCTTTGGGAGTGACAGCACACGCTTCAAGGGTATAACTTCTGAGGGGCCACAACAGCCAACCAGTTTGCTATCTCTTTGGGGCTACCTCAATGTTTCTGGAATAACTGACTGGGGAACCGCCTAGCAGCTCAGCATAGCGCAGAGGCACCGATATGTATCCTAAGACAAACCAACGTGATCACATCGCCGCCAGTATCCCGCAGGCGGCCACTCACCGAACTCCTAGGTTACCGTATTCGTTCAAAGGGCCGGGGGCGTCTCTGCAGTAAGAGAGCATCGCATACGATGGCGTTTCCTGCTACTGTTTAATAGACCTATTGCTCTATGACCCCAGCATCAATGGCACAACGCGGGAATCGGTGTTCCACACGCCACACGGCCACGCCTTCCCCGTATACACGATCCTGAAGTAAATAACCAAAATAATGCGTTGACGAACGCGCGTGCAAAGATTCCTTTGTTCTAGGTATCTCCCTTAGACAAGTTACTAATGCTGACGCTAGCACGTGCGGCGCGTAGAACACCAGTCCCTGCACCCCACGTGCAGGCCTGGGTAATACAGGCACAAGTCTCATTTGGGGCTTTGATCGGCCCCTTCTTCGCCGAAACGTATAACAGCGTAGAAGGGGACTCTGGGCTGCCAGCCCCCAGTCTCCCCAAGCGGTCGAGCCGCAATTATTCGACGAAGACAGGACGCACCCAGGTCGCCACGCATTACCTGGAAAGTCACACGTGAGACATTGTTGTATAGGAACAATACTATTTGTGCCGCAAAACCCTCGTGAATTAAAATTCGTATTGAAACGTCGTGCTCCTGTCACTTTTTATCAATCTCGAATAAAAGCTTCAGCAAAACAGATTGATTTGCGTTTTGTTTTCACGCAAGAACATGGTTTCTAAAAGCGGAGAAGTACCAGCGTTCTACTGCCGACGAATTTACAAGGAGAGAACGACGGAAGTAACGTGGGGCTAACTTTACCGAATAAAAGCAGCATTTTAAATAGGGTGCGTTAGTATCTGTCCCCTCGAGGAGGTAATAAGCAAGGTACTTCCTTCTTCACCCGATTGAGAGTGTAAAAATTGGTTGCTGACAATCCCTTTTGGTAACCCTCTTTGGCAATCATTTATTTAAGAGTGATAGGGGCGCTGGTGTCTGTCTCCCTCGAGGAGGTAATAAGCAAGGCAGTTCCTTCCTTACCCGACTTGAGGGTGGAAAAAGCTGCTTGTTCCACTTCTTTCGTAACAATCCTTTGTCGTTTGAGAGCGCATAGCAAGAGCTCGCGCTGCAGAACTCGCGGACTCGAAGGTTGCAAGCCACCCCGCCCGTTTTCATCTGAATGCGCATCCTGCCAGCTTGCGGTTGTTCATACAAGTGTGGCGTGCACAATAAATATCCCATTATAGCACTTGTATTGCATTCCTGAATCGAATCATCTACGGCAATACATAAGACGCCCATTAAACCCGGCCATGAAACGATATTGGGTTGATATAAAGACCGTGGCCTTGCAGAGGCGTACTGGTCCTTGCCTGGAACAAGTACACTCACACAGACCGACACTGGTTTAGAAGCTTCTTTGTCGCGGTAAAATTTCCACAATAAGAAGGATATACTTGTTTGTCCCACCTTTTTGAAGGTGGTGTCCCACCTTTTTGGTTTCCATGACAGAAATAGTGGGACTGAAACACTATTGCCGGATGAGAATCGAGCTCGGCCTTCATGGATTGGACACTCCAAAACTGGGTGAGCACTAGGCTTCAACTTGTAACTTTCGATCCCTCGAAAGAAACTGGCTACTGGATTGTGGGCATCAACTGTGGCGATGATGGTAGCCAAATCTCGGACAATGGCTGGAGCTCAGCACGCGTTTTCTACTTTGCAAGCTCCGGCTAGTGGGTACGGTTAATTTTGGCGGCATAGGAATCGCGCATCGCAGCCCAGTGACCACTCGTTCTGGATCTCATGCTGAAGGGATGAACGATGCTCATATTTGTCGAATTATTTGGCGACTGCCATTGCTAGTGAGAAAACGCAACTAAGGCAAGTTTACTAAATTATTAACATTAGGAAGTGATTCTAAATAGTATTTAGAAGAAAAAATAGAAACATCGTGTTATGACTCCTTTAATGCGCACAAACTTCCGGCTGAATAAGCGTGAATACGAGGCAATGAACCGTTTTCGGAGTAACAAGCTCCTCTTTACCCGTTTGTCTAAAAACAGCAAAATGACGTCACTCCAAAAGAGACGAACATGTGACTCTTGTCTTACTTTCAGAAGTTTAAGTCTAAAGGCTGCATATCTCGGAGAAGAAGTTTTAACATAAAAATTCGCACTGCATAAATTTAGTTCTAATGCCTCGTCTCGTGTTAGCTGGTACCAAACTCCACGCGACCAACAAGTGACGATCGCCGCCGAGGCCGACAAATGATAACAAGGCGTCCTGTTGCATGAGCGACTCTGCTGTCATGCAACTGAAGCAGCTGGACAATCACGAAAACGATTCGGTGCACCAACAACGCACAACCTCGAAAGCGTATGTGGACGTCCACAAACATATTGAGTGGTTGAACTGGATCGAACTTAGGAGTCATCTGGAATACAAAGCCAGTTTTACGTCCGTAACTTGCTCATGCGGCAGCAAAGAAATATTGCTCGACTCTAATAGGCGGCGAACACGCCCGTGACCGGGGCCAGTCCAAAGCGTTTATTTGAATACGCAGCCTGGATGCAAGTTGTTTTTTCGTTTCAGCTGTATCGCTCCATATCCGCAGCAACGAGTCCGGCTCTGAGTGCGCGAGCGTGCAACGCCGGCGCAATCAGTGCCACAAACATGTATTAACTCGAGACAAACAAATACTGAGACATCCCACGTCCAGAAACATAGTAAGCAAAATGTATGAGTGAAATTCTACGAATATATCGAGAGTGACAAAACGCTTAATGTTTTCGAGGGAAAATGTAAATTTCTCGAATACTAGATTCTCAAATGTCCAGTCATGGAGCAGTCACTAAACACAATAAAAAGTACACTCAGCGCACCTTGATCAAAGTGTTCCAATTTCTTTGTAGCATTCTACAAAAACTTAGGTCTCGTGAAATTTCAAAGTGTTTGCTAGCATGCGAGAGTTTGTTTTTACTGAACTGAATGTAAGTGCGCTGACGAGCTGGTCTGCAATAAACATGACGAGTATCTCTCGACTACAGCACAGGTAACAGAACGGCACAAACATTGATGGTCTCAAAATTTACTACGAACTGTGGTTAGAACTCAATTGCTTCAATGTTTAGTACGCACTGCTTTTAGAAATTCACTTGAACTATTCACTGACATTCATAAGAAGGGTTTTGTATCTTCTTGTTATTTTCTTTCTAAGCTCGGTTTTAATTTTTTTAAGGAGGAGTAGTGTTGCTTTTAGCCACACTTTGGGTGATTTTTGGTGTCTATTTTTGGGTTGCGACAAATATGGGTGTTTCTCGGTCTTCAGTTAAAGAGAACATGACATGATAGGAAAATCCTCAAACTCCAAAGAATATTCGCGCGACTCAAATCCAGCTCCTAAAATGAAAAATAAAGCAGATAAGAAATGTGGTTCTAAGGATGCAGTAGCCGTTCGGCCATATCACTGGTGCTTTTGCTGGAAGATAACACAAAATAAAGAAATATATACAAATTTAATTGTTTTGGAGTTTGTTTATCACTTATTAGTTTAAATTCTAGTCGTGTTTGTTTGTCTCTATCTTCAAAAGCCGGCTTGCGGGTTTAGTCTTCAGTGTATATGGGTATTTACCAAATCTATGGATGGCATATCTATAACAAACAAAGCACGTGTCTCGTTTTCGAATTCGGCAGTTCCTACATGACCCTCCCCCCCCCCCCTCTCCCGTCTCTCGCATGGATAAGAACGAAAAATATGGACAACAATGTCATCAGGGCGCTCCTGTTAGGATCGGCGTATAGCTTACGCTGTGTAAAATAAAGCTTGCCAAGTAAGAGCGGCGCTTGAGACTCAACTTCACGCTCAACTTCGCTCGTGCGCTAGCGTTGGAGGTCTTTATAGCACACAATACACCGATCTCACTGGCCTTGGGCGCGTGAGTGACGCCACCTTAAGTTTAATTCACAGGAGGCAGACGTCCATGCTTCTGAATGCTCGTGCCATCTCGCGCTCTACGCCGGCAGAGCTCCGGTGAGGTGGTCGCACGTGCAGGAAAACGAAAGTTATCTCGATGCATTGCGGCTGCGTTGGCGTAGTAAAACTGGCTTGTGAGATCATTCTATTGACTAATAAAGAGTTTTAGTATTGCGTATCAGAGAAAACGCACGCCCTCTACGTTAGCGTTAACGCTGCGCCCTCCACACTGCGCATGAGCCATACATACGTACTGCAGCGAGGCTATGCGTACGTACGCTCGCTATCACTTTTTCTGAGCGTACGTAACGGTCCCCTCCGTGCCATTCTCGTTGCTCTCGTCCCACTTCGGAAAGCGCGAAGCTACTTCAGTTTGGAAAATGGCGGTGGTGAGGCAAACCAGTGGAAGTTCTACGCGCGTCGTAGGTGTTTCCTTCACCATTGAAGATGACCTCAACCTTGTGGAAGAAAGACGACGAAGAAGGGCAAAAGGGCGAGGCTTGTGGAGGGCGAGGACCCGCGGAGTTCGGAGCTGGAGACAGACGAAAGAGCCGGTGCCGAGCAAGGCCTCCAACTGAAGACCCGTACTACTAGACAGCCTTCGCGCTTCTCTTCATCGGACTCTGAACTTAAGTACAGATAAACCCTTTTTTCTTGTGGTAGCGCTTCCCTGTGTGACTTCCTCGGAGGAGTGGAACT
Organism: Ixodes ricinus; assembly: GCA_037355805.1. Taxonomy (NCBI): domain Eukaryota; kingdom Metazoa; phylum Arthropoda; class Arachnida; order Ixodida; family Ixodidae; genus Ixodes; species Ixodes ricinus. The sequence continues at coordinate 6,135 of JAZHYW010044219.1, read as the reverse complement.
TGGCCTGATCGGGCGGTATTGATAGGCGACCCACAACCTCCTCACAAAAATCAGCGCGATGAACCTGTTCGAGCGCCCACAAAGATGGGTGTCGGTTGCCGAGAACGTTGGCGACGCCGTCGAACCCAAAAAGGTGTTTACCGTGCGGTTGGTACGCGAGCGGTGCGACCTCTTGCTTGCATACTTCCAAGCAAATGACGAGGCCAACTTAAGATAGTAGGGATCCCACAACGCACTGTAGCGAATCATAGATCAAACTGCTGGACGCACAACACTAAAAAAGACAAAACACGTTCGCAACAGGTAACTGGAAAGAGATCCACGCACTTCGCAGCAAAGCGAATAGATTCGCGGTGTTAAATTGGCTGGACCGAATGACCCGCCTTAGATTGTTTGAGGCAATTCGTAGAAGCACATCTAGATGGTGCCTTTTACGTATCGTTACGTATGCGTTGGCCTTCCGCTATACTAAAAGTGCGTGTTCAACGCGCTTCCGTAACGTTACGTCGACAGCTAGCGTGCGTTGTACGCAGTTTTGACGCAAAGGTCTTAACGCTCATTCTAAACTCTCTAATATGGCACATTTAAGCGGCTTGCATTGCTTGAAAGGCTGGTTCACTCAGGCCCGTTTTTTTACGTTACGTTGCGTGTACGAAAAGTCACAGGAAATCTGCGCTTGTATTAAGCGTTGCTATCAATTCAAGGTGATAGCTCTGGCACGCGACATTCGAGAAACAAATGTTTCGGTGACGACGAGCCAGGACGTTGAGTAACCGTGGCAACCAAAGGCACAAGGCTCGTCGTAACGTAACATAAGGAGTTGAGCTTCGGTTCAACGTTTTTCAAACAGCAACGTTTTTTTGTGTTTCTTTTTACGTTACGTCTATGTCCTTGAAACATTCGTTGTCTCAAATGTCGCGTGTCAGGTTTTCTCCTTGAGTTAATTGGCAGCCACGCTTTACACGAAGCACAGATTTCCCGGTGACTTTTCGTAACGCAACTAAGAAAACGGGTAGTGAACGATCTTTAAGTTTCGCAGCGCTGAGCCCAGAAGAAGGCAACAGCCACAGTTTTCCATCGGCAACAAATCGACGTCTTAAGGCTGAACTCCATGGGACGAATATGCTGCGAATAACCGACGAATTTTGCCCGGCGACTTTTGCTCTGCGCGTGGAATCAACACAGTGACTGCTACGTCGCGCGCAAATCGAGCGTGCCGTCGGGCGGCGTTCGCCAGTTATTCGTCACATAATTCGTTCCATGGAGTTCAGCGTTTCGATGCCACGCAGCTGTTCCCGATCGAAGTGCCTGTTTGTAATACACATGATTTTTTGTTAGAACCATGCTTAGTTTTCTTTTTTTTCATCATGGCAGCACCAGCGGTTGCAGAAAAAATACTTAAAAAAAAAAGTTTAGCCTCCTCTATTAAAGCCAGAATACCAGAAAGACCGCGAATGTGATCCGTGTCAATATATTTTCCGCCGCTACTTTTAGCAGCCACGGCTTTGTTTGGTAATGCTAATGACACATTACTAAGCTTCAAGTATTTCTGGAGTTTCGATTTTTTCAAGCTGTTCAACGGCTGCAAAGGAGATGCATCTCTCTGAGGCACTGGTTGTCGCGAGTCGAGCCCTAGTCAAGCATTTACTCAAAACTCGGACGCGATCCATGATGCAAATTGGAATGAAGGCCATCCCCGATTACCCCACCAGCTTACTGTCAACGACTACGTCAAAGAGATTTACAAACAAGGGGGTAAAAGAAATGGTCCGCTTTGAATCATTTTACGACAAAAAAAGGTTTTGTGTCAGTAGCGATATTTGCCAGTACACTTGTTTAATACTAGTATTCGAACGGTGTCTGGAACCCGTCTATGACTTGAGAATACGCCGTCTCTAACAAGTAGTATTTATATCTTCACCACATAACGCCACAGAAGTGTCATGTTGTCACCGGTCGCAATCCAGTAGTTGTTAGAGTAGTTGTTGTTGATGTGACGGATGCTAACGAGAGTGCAGGTCGCGTCCGGCCTAGAAGTTCACACAACCTTCAACAGTCAGACGCTCTACCTCTGCAAAAAGTGTGCCACTCGCTTTCGTTCCTTCTTTTTGCCAGCACTCGAAAACCGCCCCCAGGAGAACGAGATCAGATGGCAGAACACGCTTCGTGACTTTATTTGTTGCTAACGAGGAACCATATTTCATATATGAATGAAATAGGATGCTTAAACGAACCACGATAACGCGTTCCAGAAAAAGCTGTATTAGTAGGCGTGTGTAAAATTTAAATCATTCAAATCCAGAATTTTGTCTGCCGCCAATAAGATAATGATCTATTAGACTTGATCATCAATATACATTCTTACTAATCTTGTTTTACCTTTTTTTCTGGTTCAGCAAGCTATTGAAGAATCCGACGATGATGTCAGGTAAGCAAGCTTGAACCGATTGCTTTAATAATCCCATATTGCATGCCACAGAAACCTCTAAAACACAATGAAAATTCGTACATTAATGAAGATATTTAAAATTATCCCACTCAGCTATTTGTGCAGAAACTAAAATATCTAATGCGTATGTCCTATGTAGTTTGACTCACCAAATTTAAAACTTCAAATGACAAATTTTCTTTTTATTGTGTTGTTGAACCTGGTGACGATGTGTCCCTTGATGTAACTAGAAAGAAATACGTTTTAAACTCAGCTGTGCTTACTATATGGGAGTGTCAGGAACACTGTTTAGCGTAGCGCGATGTTGAGAACAGCAGGATATAAAACAATGCCTATCAAATATTTAGGGATTCTTAAAATCTTAAGTTTTAACAAAAGAGAACTTGCATAGTGTCATATGTTCAAAAGGGTATTGTGAATATACTCGAAACTATTGTGAATTGATTCATTTACTTATAAGGATCTGGCAAAATCATCCTTCTGTTGATCTTCGAGAAGCACAAAATTAAAATAAATAGCTTTTGATACCCTTCGGCATAGAACATAGAGCTAAATAATAATATTTTCACGTGAAGCAAACTTGGCACTAGTTACTTATATTTAAGAAAGCACTTGGGCATTCAACTGTTATGTGACTCACAGCTTCAAATTCCTTCAGCCCACAAATCTCTTCCGCAATACAACCTCTGAACCCGTAAGGCCCTTCAGGTCCTTTTAATACTTACGCACCAAAATTTCTGCGAGCCATAGACCGAAAAACCCGTTTAGAACGTTATTGTAAATTTATTTTGGACCTTGAGTTGTATAGGTATATCTTAACTCAAAAAGACAGTAAGAAGGAATCTTTACTCAAACACGAGTGCAAAGAACTGTTGATGAAACCGATGAGACGCAACACAGACAGCCCAGAATTTGTAGCAAAATATAGCTTCTAGAGTACTAATAATGACGATGAGTATACTCCCAGGATGTATGGTAATTCAACTAATAAAGCCTAGCATGTGCGGCACACTGACACGCGCTCACTGTCATAGCACGTTTACGAAAACCACGAACGCAAACCAACATCCACCGCCGTTGAGAAATCCTGAGCACAGTCACAATGCCGTCTCCGGCGTCCTTTTCGCTCGCTGGATCTTTGGGAAGCCAGAATATTGAAGAGGCGCAAGAAACAGGGCACTGAGAGACCACCTTGATCTGCGCAATTCACTGCTTTAAAAGATAGATCCAACGCAAGGAAGGGAAAGCCGACACTAAACGTTCACGTTCGTCGTTGTGAATTTAGTTTGCGCTCGTTGACAGAGAAAACAAGTTGTCCAGACTTGGATGATAGCTGTTATTTCAACTGACTAAAACAGGTTATCCACAAACAAACAACCTAATATCCTCCTTCCATTTTCCCCCACACAAAAATATATTCCCCGTAAGCAAGAACTTGATGAAGAAAACGGTGCAAGAGGGAAAGTCCACAAACTAGAAAAGCTGAAGTAGATAGCAGTGACATTCTTTCCAGAAGGGTTTTTCTCATCTGCGCCCGTTTGTCCTTCGGTGAAGCCACGCGCTAGGGCCAAGACAGTAAGGTAAAGTGGAACTCTTCCTGAATTTCCAGAACTGATTGCGTCTGGCCCGAACAAAACGGCCAAGCGCTTTCTCTTGGAGAAATCTTTTGAAAAGTCACATTGTGTCTACAGCGGAACTGTTAAAAAGATACTGGTGGGTGCTGTAGGTTTCACAGAAAGGATGTCAAAAGACCCCACAGGCATCTCGAAACGTTATTACGGGTCCAATGGCGGGTCTCTTACAACCTTTAGGAATTCAAAAAAAAAATATGTCAAACCAATTGCGAAAAAAATTGACGGACTTTTTATACGTCACAGATTTCTTGCTTTTCATGCCAAAACATTCCACAAAATCCAGGTGAATGCGTGAAATATTTGAAAGAGAATAAATTTCCTGTGAAATCGGCGGAATATTAACAGGCACGTCGCGAGACTATGAATTAAATTTGCTGGCGGCTTTGTTATTTCGGGACGTCACTGGATATTAGCTAGAGGCAAACAGCGAGACCTGCCACTACTCGCTGCACATGTCAGTAAATGCTGTACTTTTAGGAGGCCACACGTTGTCCACATGAGGCTCTTTTGAACGCACCGACCTTTTTCTACCTGCTTTTAGGTGGCCATTCGTCCGTCTTTGGCACCGTTTTTTCAAAAACGATTGACGTCCTGCTCGTAAAACTAGATAATCCGATTTCAAAATAATACTTCTTGCAGTGAAAAAAGACTAGAAAACACTAATTAAAAATAAACCGCAGTACATCCCTGACTGGCCAATCGGCATTCATGAAACATTAACTGCATGTACCAATATCATCAGCTTTGGAATTTTGCTTTTGAATGTGCCTTGGTAACACGAGGGGTCGCCAAAGTTGATGCAGTAACACGAGATTCTCCTCCTCTAGGGTTAAACTCTTCCCGCAGTTAGTGTTAGAAGCAAACATTTAAAAACGATCCCGTATTCTTGCTACAGTAGGTTCACACAATACAATGCCCTTGAGTTACAAAGCTTACGTACGCTTACGTCAAGGTACCACGAACAGCCAGCGTCGTATTCCTAACACTCGAACCGCGAACCACGGGAACAGATCAAAATCAGCTTCGATGCGTCAAATCGCTCGCATGAGAGCAGCAGGGACTTGATGTCTTATTACTCCGATGCTGTGATATATAAACTTAGCATGGCAGAGACTTTAATTATCCTTATTACATTGTGCGCACACATTTCTCGCTTAACAAAAAACAGGGTTCCGCAGTGTCTTCTTAACGTCGAGTGCAGAGAACCTCCTCAAACATATGAAAACACGTGAGGGTCACTCAACGTCCACCAAGAGACAGCACAGCGAGGCCCATTAGCTGTGCCTTATTTTCTAGAACTCCTCCTCCATGCACTAAAACCAAGTCGCTAAAACAGTGAACGCTGAGGTGGCATTCACAGCTCGGACAAGCTCTCAAGCTTGAGACAAGAAAGTGCACGCTTCTTCAAACCGATCACAGAGCCGCACTTAAGAAGAACCAAAACGAGTTTTGACCAGTGCACCGAAAAAGGTGGTTTGCTATCATTCCCCTCTCCTGTGGGAAACGCTATATTGTGCAGACTCGACTGTGCCTTGGACAATCGACTTCGCGAACTCCACAATGACATTACTATAGCCAACTCAGGACAATTACGTGTGTACCTTCTGCCGGGATTGCGGGTGTATCGGCACAACTACATAGTTGCACCGTGCTTAGACCAGCTAAACAACCACGCCTAGTACGGGAAAATAATTGAAGCGAAGCATATTGCTTGGCTTGACACTGGAGGCATGAGCAGCTCATCTCTCACCTTATCACTAAAATAATCAGCTTACCTTACCTTAAATTCATAATCGTGGACTAATTTACGAATTCGTTTTAATAGGGAACGAAAAAAACAAACATGACCAAACGATGTCTAGTATTTGTTTTAACGATAAGAAGAAAACGAAGACAAAATATAAAAGAGTCATCTGAGTTCAGCGCTGTGTGTGTGTATTTGTGCCTCTAATTGAGTGAGTCCCTGCTTTTTGTGAGACATTCATGCACTGTGTATCCAGAATACCAAGACGTATTCCTAAATTTTAGAAACACTTTCAACATATTTAAAGA
>JAZHYW010044218.1:0-33140 GCA_037355805.1 Ixodes ricinus | reverse complement strand
TGCTTCCGTTCCAGTTACGTATTGCTAGGCCAACGCCTTTCTTAAATGCATCCTCATTGATATTCCGCGGTGCAGCGTATTGGTGCCCGCTGCGCCGGACCCTTTGTTAACATGATGGTAATTGCTGAAGTACGTACCTGCTGGTCGTCCCACCCGCCGGGGACCCGCACCCAGGGGCCCCGAGTGCCGACTCGGCGCCCACCAGCGTCAGGATCCTTGCCAGGGACGACGCTAGTGGGCGCACAGTAGAGCTCCCACTCCCGGTCCTTGTGTTGACAACGAAAACGACTCAATAAATTTCCTTTGCACTATCAGCAGACTACAAAGATTACCTTGCGGCCTCGTTCAGCAGCGCAGCTTGCTCTGCGCCTTCATCACGCGCCGGGACCAATGCTCCTTCAACTGCTTGGTGCTCTTGGTAGGTGGCCCGACCGCGTTCAGGCGCCGAGCGAGCTGCTCCCACAGCCGTTGTTTCTCGTCCCGCATCAGGGCTGCGGAGAGGTCGGTGGGGGCGCGCGAGCGAGGGTGCTCACACATGAAGGAGAGTTGCTCCTCCTCCTGAGCAGCCGTCACTCGCGCGCACCTCGTTGGTTCCGCCGACCCTCCGCTGCCCCCGGCACGCCCGGCTCCGCGTGCTCAGAGTCCGACATGTTTCTTTAAAGAGGGCGCGTAGCGCGCATCCCGCATAATATTGTAACAACTTTCTCTTTAATTAATCGTTAAATGCAATGCAAAAGGGCGCAAAAAAGCGGTTTGTTTTAACAATGCGAAATATGTTGTTATTGTTTTTCAATAGTTTTACCTGAATATATGCGAAAGGCAGCGACGCACAGGATTGGTTGCCGTTAGTTCTCTAAACGCAGGAACTGCTCCCTGCGTCGTAGTATATCATACCTCGTATCCCACGCATAGGGGCGTTTCGGGGAATGCGAAGCTCCTTCCGTTCGTCGGCGGTTGGCTCCGGAAGTCACTCAAACGGGTGACGAGGTGCCAAGTTTGCGATGACCGTGAGTGGCGTCAAAGCGGGCGGAGCCGCCACGTGAGTGTTGCTGGGATACGTTCCTCCTTTCTATTATGTCACTTTCATGTACCTTTTTCTCAAATGTCGAGCCTAGCTACCCTATGCGCGGGATACGGGGTAGGATTTACTACGACGCGGGGAGCAGTTCCTGCGTTTAGTGAAGAAGCGGCAACCAATCCTGTGCGTCGCTGGCCGTCGCATCTGTTCTAGTACAGGATAGCTAGGTTCGACTTTTGAGAAAAGGTACATGGAAGTGACGTAATGGAAAGGAGGAATGTATCCTAGCAACACTCACGTGGCGGCTTTGCTCACTTTGACGCCACTACGTCATCGCAAACTTGACACCTGTCACCCGTTTGAGCGACGTCCGGAGCCAACCGCCGACGAGCGGAAGGAGCTACGCATTCCCTGAAGCGTCCCTATGCGCGGGATACGGGGTAGGATTTACTACGACGCGGGGAGCAGTTCCTGCGTTTAGTGAAGAAACGGCAACCAATCCTGTGCGTCGCTGGCCGTCGCATCTGTTCTAGTACAGGTAAAAGTATTGAAAAACAATAAACACCTGTCGGGCGTTGTTAAAACAAACCGCTTTTTTGTATCCTTTTGCAATACATCTAAGAGTTATTTGGAGAGAAAGTTGTTTCATTATTAAAATGAATGCGGGATGCGCGCTTCGCGCCTTCTTTAAAGCAACATGTCGGAGCAAGCCAGAATCGCGGGGTTGATGGCTGCACATAAAGAGCTCCCGTTACCAGCGTTTTGCGGTCCCGGCGCGTAATGAAGACGCGGAAGCAAGCAGACGACCTGGAAAAAGACGCCTGCTTGCTCTGTTGAACCCAAGAAACATTCGGTTGATATGACTTACCCTGAGACAGGGAAGAAATAAGATACGTAAAAGGGACGGTCAGCGCACAGCGTATCCAAAAACAGCTGTGTGTTCGGAGACGCGCCTTTCTTTTCCTTTCCTGTCTCAGGTCAAGGTATGTCCACTTCTCACGAGCTCGCCTGAGCGCTCACCTTTTTGAGACCTACAGTGTAGTCATAACTTGCAACAGCAACTACTTTCATCTTGTCTGGAATACCTCAGTAACAAACTTCGCCACGTCTTTTTTGTACATATGCTGTAAACGACTTAATTTTCGCGAAAAATAGGTCCCGCGAACAATTCCGGTAAGATGTCAACACATTGGATTCTATATTGAGATCCCACCACGTCGCGAAATTTAGAACCCGCGATTCATTCCAAAACTTCAGCTTTGAACTAAATCGCGAAATATTGATCCCGCGAAAAATAGGTCGTTTACAGTATATTACTGTTTAGCTGCATTTAATATTTTCCCGAATATGGCAGGCCTTCGTGTATATTAATATATGTGTTACAAAATACAGCCCAGAGGTGGTGTGCTGCGAAACGTGTTCAAATAGGAGATAAATTTTTGACATAATATGTGATTTAGGAATGTCCAAGTGTTTAGGTTGTGCTATGCTAGTCAGTGTTCATTTTACTTTCGAGAATGAAATATTGCATCACATGTTTTCATATCATTTTACTTTTTCAAGTTACGGTTTTGCATTCTAAAAATAAAGCACTTTCAAAATAAACTAGCTGTGCATACGTACCATAAACCCTGAAACTCTACATAATAAAGGACACATACACCGAAAGGTCTCAAACACAGCTGAAATTTTTATTTTCCAAAAAGTGCTTAAATAGGCACCGTGACAAAAAGTAGGGAGAGAGAGAAACCTGGAAGGTCTTGAGAGATCCTAGCTGACACAAATTTCAATACTAACATACAACAGGCACACCTAAGTGACGTACAGTCATAATACAGAAGGTAATAACGACATGCTTAAAACCACAGGGGAAATAAAACAATACCCAAAATGACAATATCCCTGGTTTAATCAACACTAAGAAATAGGTTTTTACAGGTCTACAGATGGTCTAAAGTATTTCTTGGCTCTTGGCAGGGGCAAGCCAAGTGACCTTTGTCGGTTTGGCAACCCGCAAGCCTTCTCTGTCATTATCCCCCTCATTTTATGCTTTCCACTCGTTAAATGGAAAGACTGTCGATATCACCGCCATGCACTCAACATATACGGGGGGGGGGCAGTACCGTCCGTCTTTAAACAGAGCATATAAAATTCCTGTGAATAGGTCAATTATACTCCTCGACCTCACACTGGAATAGAAAGATATATACGACATGTTGAAAGTATGAACAAAAATTGTGCAAAGAATATCTTTTGTTTGCGTCTGTACATTCCGAAACAATGAAAATGAAGTTTTTTTTTTTTTACATTGCTTATGTATTGGCCTTAAAGAAATATTGTCGCCCGAATAATTGGCACAGTTTTTCAAGGCAATTTTCCTGCCTACGAGATTACGGGTATCCGAATGGTTTCCTGGTATCCACATCTGAAACCACCTGCACCAAACAGTAACACAAATCAGCTGACACAATATGAAAGAGAGAAGACAAGAACTGAGCAAAAAAACTAGTACCTCTACATTCATGGCTTAACCCATAAATTAAAAGGAAGTATCTGCGAGGCAGGTCAGTGAGGTTGTGTGTTCTGCTCTAAAAAAGCGTATTGTATGAAGAAAGGTAAAAAGCTAAGGCGAGCTAGTGGATGACATCCATAATAACCCTGAGACGTAGGAACAATAAAAAAACGGACAGAACAATGAACTTTCTAACACAGTTTGAAATCTGATTGAACAACCATCGCCTTACATAACGTCCCAGACATCTTTCACAATTCAAACGACCTCCTCACCCACTAACTACACTGTGTACCCTAACAAGACAAGGCAAAATAAAATGCAACTTCAACCGGAAGAAAATGTGCAACACTTCTCACAAGACACAATATGCAAAATGATTGAAAGCTGAGGCCGTTGATTTGAAAAACGGAAACTCGTGAAGTAGGAAGAAAAGGGACAGACAACGTCTCAACGGAAACGATATTGCATGCCTCTTTTTTATGCTTTGGCCTGCGGTCTCGGTGTATTGGTGGATTCATGGGCGCGGCGCGGCGAAACCGCCGCGACTGCTGCCGTCTAAAATGCTGCCGATTCTTATCGTTCAGGTGCTGCTTGGCGGAATCTTCGCTGTGTCCAGCGACAACAAAATCTGCGACGGGACGGTCCCAGCGGAGATGACAAGCTTACCGATGGTTCCTATCAACGCATCAACAACGTCACTCCCCGCGCGCATGCGCGATGGCGACTCGGAAACACTGTTCAAGCGCACTCTGGCATGGGATCTACGAATGAGGCCTCCAGCGACGGACATAAGAACACCTACTGCAACTGCAAGCTTCAGTGGGCGCGGCGAAAGCGCCGCGATCATGTCGTCTAAAATGCTGCCGATTCTTATCGTTCAGGTTGGTGACAGAAAATCTTGTTACTGTTCTGATGAACTCGGTCTTGTTATTCTGCCGTGCCCACATACGGTTTTTCAATGTGCCTGCGATTGTGTTTCTGTTATCAAACTACTACTGTGCCTTTCGGGAGATGTCGAGGAGAACCCTGGACCAACTACTGAGGAAATGTTTAGCGAAATGAAAAAAATGATAGAGTCCCAGAATGAGATTCTTAACAAGGTGGTCGACAGGCAGCAGGACATTCTTAAAACAGTAACAGAAGTCAGAGAAAAACAGAACTCTGCTGATGCGTCGTTCAAGCAGCTCGAAACCAGACTCAGCACTATTGAAGGCAGGCTCGCTGATGTAGGTGAGACACGTAAAACGGTCCAAGCAATGGAAAACGAAGTCTGCAATCTTCACTCACAAATGAAGTCCCTTACGATAAAATTTGATAACCTAGAAAATCGCTCTCGGAAAAATAACCTTATAGTTAGAGGCATAAAAGAGGCGGAGCACGAAACAGAACATATTTTGCTAAACAAAATTAATGAACACATTTTTCAGGGTATTCTGGGTGCTAAGGCAGAGACTATTGAAAGAATGCACAGGTTGGGTATGAAGCAGCCCAATAGGGATCGTCCGGTCATAATAGCTTTCTCAGACCACAAAGAAAAGGCCGCAATAATGAAAAACTGTTACAAGTTGAAAGGCAGTAGGATAAGTGTATCTGATGACTACTCAAAAAGACTCCTTGAGATTCGTAAGAGTCTTTGGGACAGTGCGGCAGAGGAAAAGAAGCAAGGAGCCAAGGTAAAGTTGCTCTACGATAAACTTAAGGTGAACACTACAACCTATGGCTGGGACGAAAATACCCAGAGCAGATACAAGTGCCACGCGTCACCGTCCCTGCCTTTCAATGACGCTGAGGGCAATGCGTGACGACGAGCGTTACCAGAAAAAAGGGCGGGTTCGGAGGAAGCTGACTGTAACAACGAATTCATTTTATTAAACATTAACGCACGAAGTGTGGTGAACAAGGTTGTTGACCTCGAGAGCCTCATTTTGACTTACTCGCCTCATGTTATTGTTGTAACGGAGACCTGGCTGAACCATGACATTGCAGACCATGAAATAGTTCCACCGGGATACCGGATGCTTCGAAAAGACCGTGATAGGCGAGGGGGAGGTGTGGCAGTGATCCTTAGGGACGAACTTCTCGTTACCAGACTAGCTGACATTCCCGATCTGGAATGCTTATGGGTTAAGACAGGTCTGGGAAAAGTAACTATAGTAATAGGAGCATGCTATCGCCCCCTAACTCTGATTCTTCATTCTTTATCAAGTTAAACGAGTACGTTACGAGCAATAATTTAGGGGAGCAAAATCTAATCCTTGCAGGGGACTTCAACACGCCTGAAATTGATTGGTCGTCCGCCTACCCAGTTCCGCTTTCGTCACAGGCTGAACCTTTGGTTGACATGGCTTTTTTCACAACCTGACCCAGCTAGTGAAGTGTGAAACTCGCGTGTGTGGTTCCGCCAGGTCTACGTTGGACTTAGTATTCGTCAGCAACACTCTAGCACAGAAAGACCCTGTCATTTCCGCTCTGGACGCCATTTCTGATCATAAAACTGTTCACTTGTCCCTTTCCATCGCTGCGAAAACTGAGAAACAGAGCAAAACCGTGTATGTCCCTGATTTTGCACGGGCCAATGATGTTTGTATTCTCGACGAACTGGATGACGCTTTCTGTGAGTTTTCAGCCATTAGCGACTCTAATCAATGCAATGTGGATGAGCTCTGGCTTTTTTTAAATCATTGGCACTACGGTGCATCAAAGATTATGTGCCTAAAATTAAAAAAATGACGCACAAAAAAAATCCCTGGATGACCCGCGACATCATTCATTTGGTACGTAAAATTAACAGAGTAAAGAAAAGTCGTAAGAGACAGCCTAACAACGGCAGGAGCCGTAATCTGGACGACCTCAGACAGCAGTTGAAAGAAAGCATTGAAGCGGCTAAACAGAAATACCATTCTGAAACACTGCCAAATTTTATGCTGACATCACCAGCTAAATTTTGGAGGTACCTCTCGCCCCGTAAAATGATGATCAGTAGTCTTAAAGTGGCCGGGGAGCATGTGAGTGATAAAGCGAAACTGGCAAACTGTTTCAATCTATATTTTAAATCTACCTTCACAATAGATAATAACACGCACCCCACTTTTGACGCGCCGACGAATACCCCTCCATTGAATGACTTAACAATCTGTGAAGATGGAATCTTTTCCTTGTTGCTCGATCTCGACGTTAAAAAATCTACCGGGATAGATAACGTTCCGAACGCTTTTCTACGCCGTTATGCCGAATGGTGTGCAAAATATCTTACAGTTATTTTTCAGAGGTCTCTAGATAGCGGCAAGGTACCCACAGAGTGGAAGTATGCAAAAGTTATCCCTGTTTTCAAGGCCGAAGATCGTGAGCTTGTGACAAATTACCGACCAATTTCACTGTTGTGTACTGCGGGGAAAGTATTGGAACATGTATTATTTACGCATATTTGTCATTTTTTAGAATCAAGTAACTTACTGCATCCTCGGCAACACGGTTTCCGCAAAGCTCTGTCTACTTCCACTCAGTTGGTTGAAACCACGCATTATTTTTCTGAGGTCTTAAACCGTCGTGGCCAGGTAGACGTGGTTTTCTTGGACTTCTCAAAAGCTTTCGATCAAGTATCCCACCCGAAGTTATTAATAAAACTGAAAGCAATCTTAAGGAACGACATGATTACAAATTGGATTAGTGACTACTTAACACTTCGTCGACAGGGGGTTGTCATCGATGGATCAATTTCCGAGCCTGTTTTTGTTGACTCTGGAGTGCCTCAGGGATCCGTTCTTGGGCCGTTACTTTTTTTGATATTCATTAATGACATCTTAGATGATATACCAGTTCAGATTAACCTTTTCGCCGATGACTGTGTTCTTTACACTGAAATTTCTAGCCCTGGCGATCATCTTCTCATCGATGCCTCCCTGGAAAAAATTAATTTATGGTGCGCGAAGTGGCAAATGACTCTTAACGCGAAAAAAACAGTATTTATGAACATCACACGAAAAAAAAACATTTCCCATTTTTCTTACTCCATAGACGGCGTACCTTTGCAAAAAGTCGAATCATTCAAGTACCTAGGGGTGATCATTACATCGGATCTACGATGGAACGATCACATCGACTACATCTCAAGACGTGCTTTCCAAAAGCTAGGCTACCTGAGACGATCCCTGGGGCGCTCCAGTGTATCGGCGAAGCTGACCGCATTCAAGACCTACGTGCGACCCATTCTAGAATATGCAGGAGTGGTCTGGGATCCGCACACCGAAGTAAACAAAAATAAACTGGAAAAAATACAAAGGAGGGCGGTAAGGTTTATCTACAGCTCCTATAGCTGGTCTGTGTCTCCCAGTCAGCTCCTGCAAAATGCCAACCTCGAGAGCCTCGAAAATAGACGACGGAGGGATCGCTTAAAATTCTTATATCTAATCATTAATGACCAGCTAAAGATTAACAAAAATAAGTATATCTCATTCTTTCAGCCACGATTAACAAGACGATCACATCAACTGTCAATAAGGGAATTTTCCGCTAAAAACAATGTATTTCATCATTCATTTTTTCCACGCACTGTTAGAGAATGGAATTCCCTGCCAGCCGACGTTGTGAACAGTCCAACATTGTCTTCATTCCTCTCCCAAATCGGTTAGAAAAGTATATAGTTGTTGTACGTGTGAGTTGCATCTTGATTGTATATTATGCATTCTATATTCGCGAGTATTTTCCGATGGGATTGAATGAGCCAGTCACTTTGCTTGTCTGTGTCGCGTTGCAGCAAGGCGCTGCCGAGATTTGGAACTGTGTATAACGGCACTTTTTCTTTTTTTCCAATATGTACAAATTCACTCCTGCTACCGCCTCCACGAGGTGAGCAGTATTAATAAATAAATAAAGTCTGGTGTATTGTTTGTAGTTCAGTGGTCAACCGTTGTGGTGGTGGCGACGTTCGACGTTCAGAGGAGGTGTGTATAAGGCGTAGAGACAATAACGTTTTTAGCTGGGTTTGAGGCGTTGCTGTCCCTTTTTCTTCCTTCTTGACAAGTTTCCGTTTTACAAACCACAATATCAGGTTCCAGTCATCATGTATACCTTACACCAGCTTGCCTGCACTTTAACCGTTTTTTCACACAATATGCCCCGTGTGATACAGGAGTTGTTTATCACAATCCCCTATCACGTGGCAAATGTCACATCGCTCAAACTGGCAGGAGCGTAAATGATAATACAAGAGATCAAGCAGCATCTGCCATGGGAACTACTGGAGGTCATTGCCGCGCCTGTAAATGCAGTGTTGTGCCCGCAGCATTAGTATTTTTGCAAGAAACAAAAGCCTGTATGAACGAGAATTGCTTAAAACAATGGCCATCGAAAGAAAAAAAGCAGCACGCGTCAGCCTGCTTTCCATCAAACTCGACAAAAAAATAAACAAGATTGTTTGGAATGTTTTACGTCCCGCTGAATAGCGGGTCGTTTCAAACTAAATTGTATCTATAGCTCGTATAGCTCTCAGAATAAAGAACAAAAAAGCAGATAGCTGAGGCACATGAAGATGAGGAAGTGTTAAACCATAGTTGGTAGTCCAGCGATATGTTTTTTTTGCTCAAGTTCAAGCTGGCCCTAGCCATGGTGGCTATGTGATTAACTGTGGAGGGCTCTGAATCAGAAGATACTGCATAGCTTATAAAAGGCCATGACTGTGAAGCAGGGAGTGAAATGAGCACTTGACGTCATCCACGGGGAGGGCTTCACTGACGTCAAGGGAACAGACGGGTTCTTTGTGGTCGGGACTTCAGTCGTGGTGAGGAGCGGCTCCCGGTCGCCGGCGGCGTCTGTGCTGCGCATCACCGGGCGGAGGCTATAGGGGCTCCCCGACGGTGTCTTTGGTGAACGCGACCGCTGTCCTGGCGACGAACTCCTTGATGCCGGCGGCGTTTCTCATGGGTAGGACTCCCATCCTGGCGTGTGCAGCGCTGCACAGGGCACAGTTGCAGCGAGTAACGAACCGGACGACGAGGCGTTGCCTCAAAGCCCTGTCCGAGAGGCCGATCGGAACGTTGGCAGGAGCCAGCTTCTTGCCATCGGCCGCTGACCCCTCCGAGCTCGGCTCAGACTCCATCTCTGACTTTTCGGGGTCGGAACTTGAGTCCGGTTTCTGCTCGCTCAATGCAAGGCAGGCGTTGTGCAGCACTGCACGTGCCGTTACAATGGTGGCTGTGGCTATTGATGAATGGTAGTACAGAGTTCGGTTCTTTGCAGACACCAGAATCTGTTTTTCAACAGCCCAATACCGCGCTCTACAATGGACAGGACCGAGAAATGTGCTCTAGTAGACCGGCAGCAAGCAATGGAGGTCTCGTGGATCCCAGGACGGGGGTGATCAACCAAGACTCCAAGCCGAAGCCGTATCGCCTGCACGTTCAGAGGACCGAAACTATTATAATTTATTCTCCATAAAATTGACAGAAAGAAAGCAGCAAAAAGAACTGATCGCAACTTTGTGTTGTCCTGGCACTATGCTCCTTCAAAGAGTATTTACAAAGACATGAGAGAGGTATAGACCCAAGGCCTGCACAGTGTTTTAATGATTGATACAGCACATTTTCTGTGGTACTCCGGTTTTCAAGCGGTGCACAGACACCGTATGCAAGAGGAATGTATCGCGCATGCTCACCGAGGAGGAGCCTGTCGTTGTCTACCAGCCGCCTTTGCTTGATGCGGCCTCGGAACCAAGAGAAGCATTGCACAAAGAAGTTGTGCACCGACCAGGGCACCGTGGCGCCCTGCGTCTTACCAGACATTCGGCGACATGCACCTCGAAGTGTGAGAGAGATACAGACATAATTTACCTAAATGTTCTACTCATGGTTCACAAAGCAGTCTCCATTCCACAATTTTCCAAGTTCTTTTGACACTATTAACGTGATGGGAACACACCTTCAAGGATGCAAGATATGATGACAAGCTGCACTTCCTTCAAGCAAAGATAATCTGGCGGGAGGAAGGATGCACGTAATAAAGTCACGACATATTACATAGAGCACACGCTCGTGCAGTCGGAGCGCAGGGGCGGATTCAGAGGGTGGTCCGGATGTCCTGACTCCGCTCTTGAATTATGCATGTGTAATAATTAAGGGCATGGAAACGGGTGAGGGGGGTAATTAAACATAAGATACGCTGACCTATACCTGACATTCCCTTTAGAAATACCTGCGTGCGCTCCTGGCGGAGCACACAAGCCCGCACCTCTCATTTAAAAAATGGCATATCCACAGAGTACCGGCGTTACGCTGTATTATTTTTGACGCACATGGAATTGATTTTTAATGCCTAATAGGAGCATACTTACCACCATCACATGGAGGGCGTAGAAATGCTTGCGGCACAATACACCGCCTTCGTGGCGGTGGGATCGCACTTGGACGGGCCGACGATGACAATCATCGGTTCGCTCACACAACGGATGACGGCGAATATCCTACCGAGTGACCTGAGGCCCGTCTCCACGTCGTACCTCTCGCTCGGCGTCTCTGGGAAGCAGAGCCAACCGCGCCGGACCCCAACGCGACGCGGACAGAGACGCCAACAGTCTTCAGTCCCACGCTACATGCTCGTCTCTCGCCACCAAACTTTGGAAGCAGTCCGTGCCGTAGAAACGAAGTGTACAACACTTGGAGCTCCACAGTCGTGAACGCCCACAAGCTTCGTTTCGAGGTCTCTTCACCTCCGGTTCCTCGCGCCATCGTCGTCTCGCGCTGCCGGCGCGAGACGACGATTGCGCGGTGCTTCCGGTGAGTCTTCCCGACAAAAATAACTAAATTTGTTGAAAAGATGAATAATAAGCCCGACGACGACGTGGTTCGGAAAACACGACTAACGAAAGACCCCTACTCAGGAGCTAGTACATTTTAAAACCAACTCAGTACAAAAAGAAACATCAAAATGTTGTCACGTCCGGTAAACCGACTCCGCTCAGTAAAGCTGACTCCGGCCACATTTTTCTAGGGAAATGACATCACACTTGCTTCGAACCAATCGGACTTGAAGACTACACTTTAGTGTACTTTTAAGAAGAACATGTACATTGTCGACCATAGCTATCCTGGTAAGCAATCCCCCGACGACCGTCAAAGTTTTCGTGAGTAAAGCCATTAACATCGGGCGCGCACTGTCGGCCCGAGCGAGCAATTACGGCTTAATCGTCGGAGCGTCTGCTCCTCCTAATGGCGCGTCTTCCCGACTGGACCTGAATACCGCCGGTGTCGAAAGCCTTCTGGAGATCGTGCGTTACATCATTCGGGAAGAGCTGCGCAAGATGATCGCGCATCCTCTCATTTAATCACCGAGGTCGTCCGAGAGGAGGTTCACACTTCCTTTGAACATGAGGCTCCCGTCACCGCAGTAGCACCGACTGAGCCTGCTCTTAGCTACGCCGCAATGGTCCGACGAGCACCACCAGCCGCGCGTCCGTACATGGCGCCTTCCCGACGTGAACCACCAGCGCCGTAGTATTCCTGATGCCAGGAAGATGGGGCGCACGTCCGCCCAGAATCAAGCTGAGCCAAGAAAGACCAACTCCTTTGTTGTGCCGGGAAAACTAAGCCCGGCCGCCCCTATAGGTGGATTTGCCATAGACCGATGACGTAAAGAGCCTCCGAACAGACCTCAGGCCATCGTCTCGGCCAACAACATGCGTCGGAGAGATGCTTCTGCAACGTTACCAAAAAATATCAGCGTGACAATTGACGGCCGCCACGCGTCGGCACTTGTGCACATCAGAGCAGATTACTCCGTCTTGAGTGAGACGCTGTCACGCCATCTTTGGAAAGTGAGAACGGCGTGGGATTGCCCTCAAATACAAACCACCTGTGAGTACGTCATCACACCAGTGGGGAGATGCACTGCTTGTGTCAACATCTACGGTTAGGCGTGCCCTCTGAACTTCGTCGTTATGCAAGACGTTGCGTGAAACTTTATCCTAGGAATGGACATTCTCTGCGAGTATGGCGCCGTCATCGACCTCGGAGCAATCCGGCTTACGCTACAAAACCCTCTTAAACCAGCGGAGGAACCCAAAGCGACGTTATCCACGGTTCAAGTGCCCGCAAGCCTCATGGACCTACCAGCGCGGTCGAGTGTTTTCTTACCAGTTAGTAATGGATGAAGTACCCAGCGGTAAAGTCCAGCTCGAATAAAATCTCCAGGTTCTTCTATAAAAGGAATTGGTGTCGTACGATTAGCTACTGAAGTTCAAGACGGGCGCGCCATATTCCTGGTTACAAATTTTCGAGAAAAGCCGCAGAACCTTACGAAAGGTTTGGCCCTTGGATACATCGATGTACTCCTTAACTCAGCCGCAATCGCTTCACTTTCGGAAGAGCCGACTTTATCGCAGCACGAGAGAACACCAACCTCGAAAGTCGACATCGAACCGAAGCTTCCAGCTACTGAACAAAGACGTCTCATTGACCTTCTGAGCGAATATGTCGAGTGTTTTGCTAAAACATGAAGGGTGCCACAAAGAACGGAAGCGAAGCACCATGTCATTACGTCACCTAACAATTTTCGGTGGAAAAATAACACCAGCAGTCATTCAGTAAGCTTAAAAGAAGACTGAAGACATATTCGTCTCTTGGCCATTTAAACCAGTTCGCTCAAACGGAGATCTACTCGCGAGCTAGCAACACTGTACTTCCTGTGGTACTCAGTCCGAAGGCGGGACTGGGCAGCGTGAGTCATCGGATGCGCAAGTCGGACGCTGTTTAACGCGGCGACGAACTACTCAAAGACTGAAAATAAGAGTCTTGCAGTCGTCTGCGCGAGAACACATTTCCGCGGATTTTTTTTATGGATGCCATTTTTGCGCGGTAACAAACCACTCGCTCTTCTGGCTCGCAAATCTGAAGGTCTCTTCCGGGCGCCCTGCCCGGTAGAGCGTATGACTGCAGGAGTTCGACATGACCGTGGTGTACAACTCCACCCTGAAGCAGAATAACGCCGAATGCCTGTCCTGCCTGCACCAAAGACGACGACGATGAGTGTTTTCTTGGTGCTCTAGATGTCAGCGACATGGCAGTACTCGAACAAAATGACCCTGTACTGCTGGCAGTCATCGAGCAGCTAGAAGAAAAAGCGAGTACGGTTCCGTGTGCTTTGTTACGAATATGGCCTACATTATTTCAAGATATGAAGAGGAGTGCTTTACATGAAAAACTTCGTCAAGAACAACACATGCGTGTCTCTTGGTTATTCGTACCAGCCTTGGAGAAGAAATCTTCCAAAGATTTCATGACGACACTAAGGCGGGGCACCAAGGGAACAGCCGGACACTTGCTCGAATTCGTGAAAAAAATCTACGTGCCCAAGCTGGCGAGCACCGTTTATTTCAACACTCAATCATACTGCGAAGGCCAACGACGCAAGAAGCTCCCCGAAGAAGTCGCTACTCCTTCGGCAGATACCTCCGCCAACTTCCCCGTTTCAGCACCTCGGAAATGGCTTGGGAACGCACTTCGGAATTGAGTAAGGGAACAGCACCTCAGAATTACCTAAGGGAACGAGTGGATAATCGTCGCCATAAATTATCTCACACGATAGGCTGAAAGCAAGGCCCTTCCGTCGGGAACTACGGTTGAAGTCGCCATGTTTTTTTATCAAGTTCATTCTACTTAGGCACGGCGCTTCTCAGGATTTAATTACAAATCACGGGTCGCCATTTATGGCGTAGCTGAAGCAAGACATACTTTGTCTCAGCCACACCAGCCATCGTCGCACCACGCCGTGCCACCTGCGCACCAACGGGCTGATGGAGAGACTAAACAATACAATTGCCGACATTATATCAATGTACGTCGACGTGGAGCACAAGATGTAGGACAAGGTGTTGGCGTATGTTGTCTCTTGTAGGTACGCAACAACAGCTATGCACCATGCAGACCACCGGAGTGACACAATTTTAACTGGTTCTTGATCGCAAAGTAACGATAATGCTGGACGCAATGTTACACCACAATCCAGCTGTCGAAGGGAACGACGACGTCAAGGTAGTTGCCCAACGGGCAGAAGTCCACTAGTTCGCAATACTATATATTCTAAACACCAACATGTAGACGCTGGCCGCCACAACCTTTGCTATCGGGAGGTCGACTTTCAACCCGAGACAGGGTGTGTGTGAGAAATCCGATTCTGCAGCAGCGGTCTCAGAGAGTAAATCTTGAAACTTTACTTCGGTGCGTACAAGGTGCTTCGTCGTCCAGGAGATCTGAACTGCGAACGCAGAACCCGACGGAACGAGAAGATAATCACGCAGCCTACCAAGACCTGAAGTCGTCCATGTTGTGCGCATGAAGCCATTCTATGCTTGTCAAGACCGTGTTTTACCTACCTCCGTATTTCCCATTCTTTGTTTGTTTTGCTCGGTTTTGTTCTCTTCCACGGTGCATCGAGACGATGCACTTTTTGATGGGGAGACTGATGCCATGCACGTCTACGAGCAAACGCGACTGTTGCCGAATGGTTTTCGTCCTTGGCTCCTAAGCAAAGGTCCACCGTTCGATTCCTGGCAGTGGACGTACCCTTTTTGTTATTTTTGTAATATCGAGTTCTGGTAAATTTGAAAACCCGGTTGCTTATTTGGGGTTAAAAGGTTCTCCGCGCGGAACATTCACCGACGATTATTCCAGAAGCAGTCGCGTGTACAAAAAGGGGTCCACGTGGCAAGCCGGAGTGAGTTTCGACCCAGCGTTCGGTCCTGTTGTTTCACAGACATCGACGCCTGCGACACTAACATTCTTTTGTCTTCTTTCGGGAACAAGTCCGCCCCAATAAATGTTTAGTTGCTAGTTATTCGCCACCTCATTGTTTGTCATTCGTGACAATATTAACGTAAGGTGAAGACCATGCCCACTCAAAAGCCGTGGACATGTTTCCTCAAAGCGCGTTAGAGGCCCGCCAATTAGCGAGGATACGAATCCATGTGCAGCAATAACGCGACACTAAACATTACAACCTTCGGCGAAATGACAAAGAGTACTAAACAGGCGACCGCGAACGGCTGTGGACGCCCATTTGCTAACGAGGTCGTTTCAAGAAACTCCTCGGTCGGCACTTCGGACCGTACAATGCCCTCTTTGTCTTAGAAGAGTGACCTACGAGGTTATGTCTCAATAAACCCGGCCACCACTGCGACGTCGGCGCCTTATACACCCGAAGTGATTCATTTCTTTCGCCCCAAGCCACACCAAGCTAGAATGAAGTCGAAATCAAATGGATTTTATTTTTGTATTCTCGCGTAACCTTATTTCTTTAATCATCAGGACAATGTTTTCTTTAATGGTAATAATTCCGCAGGACTGTTCTGGTTTCCTGAGCATGCCGGTTAACACTCACCTGAATTTTGGACCTACGTGAGGCTCGCGCCTAGAGGCTTTTATCTCACGGCCTTTTTATTTTTCAGGCTCTCGCATCACCGCTGTTCCTTAAAGGAAGCGAGTAGGAAGGCCCACCGCCTTTATAAATGTAATATTCCTCATTTTATTAACTAAACAATTTTAGCTCTTTTATATTTTCTTTTGCCTTTGAAAACGCGACAATATGTACTTAGGTTGTGAGAGTTATTCAGGTTTCCAGACTGAATTTTGGAAATGGTCTACTGTGCCTTATTGGTCGGCTTACGCTGAGTGAAGCTCGCTTCAGAGGAGGATCACATGTTTCTCGTGCATGATCGTTCAGTGCAGAAATGACAATCGACTTTCTCTAAAAATGAGAGGAAGACGAAAACACGGGCTTCTCACTGCAAACCCATCTATCGCGTTGCAATGATAATTCGGTGTGTCAACCCTAGATACAAACCATGATAACTCATTACGGGCTGGAGCAGAGGAAGTCATAACGTTTCTTGAATAACTCCTATGTATTTTAATAGTTAAGGCGCCAAGCTAGAAAAATGCACACTTGGCGGAAAGTCAGCATCGGCGATTGTCTCCAAAGATTGGTTCACAAAGGACCGTGTTCTTACGTTGCTAAATTTACGAACGCTTACAAAGACACAACCGGAACTCACCGGCACATTTGTTTTTCGTATTGTACCTGCCCAGCTACTTTTTTAAATATCTTGAAAGTGTTTCTAAAATTTAGAATACGTCTTAGTACTGTCACAGTGCATAAATGTCTCACAAAAGCAGGGACTCACTCAATTAGAGGCACAAATACATACACACAGCGCGGAACTCACAGCTCTTTTTATTTTTGTCTTCGTTTTCTTCTTATCGTTAAAACAAATACTAGAAATTGTTTTGTCATGTTTGTTTTTTCTCCCTATTAAAACGAATTCGTAAATTAGTCCACGATTATGAATTTAAGGTAAGGTAAGCTGATTATTTTAGTGATAAGGTGAGAGATGAGCTGCTCATGCATCCAGTGTCAAGCCAAGCAATATGCTTCGCTTCAATTATTTCCCTTACTAGGTGGTTGTTGCTTCGGTCTAGCACGGTGCAACTATGTAGTTGTGCCGCACACCCGCAATCCCGGCAGTGCACACGTAATTGTCCTGAGTTGGCTATAGTAATGTCATTGTGGAGTTCGCGAAGTCGATTGTTCAAGGCACAGTCGAGTCTGTACGATATAGCGTTTCCCACAGGAGAGAGGAATGGTGTAAACCACCTTTTCGGTGCACTGGTCAAAACTCGTTTGGTTCTTCTTAAGTGCAGCTCCCTGATCGGTTTGAAGAAGCGTTCACTTTCTTGCTCAAGCTTGAGAGCTTGTCCGGAGCTGTGAATACCACCTCAGCATTCACTTTTTTAGCGACTTGGTTTTAGTGCATGGGAGAAGTTCTGAAAATAAGGCACAACAATGGGCCTCGTTGTGCTGTCTCTTGGTGGACGTTGAGTGACCTCACGTGTTTTCATATGTTTGAGGAGGTTCTCTGCAATCGACGTTAATAAGACACTGCGGAACCCTGTTTTTGTTAAGCGAGTAAATGCTGCGCACTGTATAAGATTTGTCCACCATGAAGTAACACCTGGGGTTCCCTGCTGCTTTCATGCGAGAGATTTGCGCATCGAAGCTCATTTTGATCATATTTTTGCGGTTCTCGGTTCGGTGTTAGGAATACGACGCTGACTGTTCGTGGTACCTTGACGTAAGCGTACGTAAGCTTTGTAACTCAAGGGCATTGTATTGTGTGAACCACTATAGCAAGAATACGGGATCGTTTTTTAAAATGTTTGTTTAACACTAACTGCGGGAAGAATTTAACCCTAGAGAAGGAGAATCTCAGTGTTACTGCATCAACTTTGCGACCACTCGTGTTACCAAGGCACATTCAAAAGCAAAATTCCAAAGTTGATGATATTGGTACATGCAGTTAATGTTTCATGAATGCCGATTGGCCAGTCAGGGATGTACACGGTTTATTTTTAATTAGTGTTTTCTAGTCTTTTTTTACTGCAAGAAGTAATTATTTTGAAATCGGATTATCTAATTTTGCAGTAGGACGTCAATCGTTTTTGAAGAAACGGTGCCAAAGACTGCGATGACCCACCATAAAAGCAGAGAAAAAGGTCGGTGCGTTCAAAATGAGCCACAAGTGGACAACGTGTTGCTTCCTAAAAGTACACTTTACCGACTGTGCAGCGAGTGGTTTGTAGGTCTCCTGCTTTGCCCTGCTAATATTAAGAGACGTCCCGAAATAACAAAGCTGCTGCAAATTTAATACATAGTCTCGCGACGTGCCCTGTTAATATTCCGCCTATTTCACAGGAAATTTATTCTCTTTCAAATATTTCACGTATTCACCTGGTTTTGTGAAATGTTTTGGACGAAAACAAAAAATGTGTGACGTATTAAAAGTCCGTCAATTTTTCTTTTTTTGCAATTGGCCTGACATTTTATTTTTTTATTGAATTTCTAAAGGTTGTGAGAGACCCGCCATTGCACCCGTGATAACTTTTCGAGGTGCCTGTGGGGTCTTTTGAAATCCTTTCTGTGAAACTACAGCACCCACCAGTATCTTTTTAACAGTTCCGCTGTAGACACAACGTGACTTTTCAAAATATTTCTCCCAGAGAAAGCGCTTGGCCGTTTTGTTAATGGCCAGACGCTATCAGTTCTGGAAATTCAGGAAGCGTTCCACTTTACCTTACCGTCTTGGCCCTAGCGCGTGGCTCCACCGAAGAGAGAAACGGGCGCAGATGAAGAAAAACCCTTCTGGAAAGAATGTCACTGCTATCTACTTCAGCTTTTCTAGTTTGTGGCCTTTCCCTCTTGCACCGTTTTTCTTCATCAAGTTCTTGCTTACGAGGAATATATTTTTGTGTGGGGGAAAATGGAAGGAGGATATTAGGTTGTTTGTTTGTGGATAACCTGTTTTAGTCAGTTGGAAAAACAGCCATCATCAAAGCTGGACAACTTGTTTCTCTCTGTCAACGAGTGCAAACTAAATTCACAACAACGAACGAACGTTTAGTGTCGGCTTTCCCTTCCATTGCGTTGGATCTATCTTTTAAAGCAATTAATTGCGCAGGTCAGGGTGGTCTCTCAGTGCCCTGTTTCTTGCGCCTCTTCAACCTTCTGGCTTCCCAAGGATCCAGCGAGCGAAAAGGACGCCGGAGACGGCACTCTGGCTGTGCTCAGGATTTCTCAATTGCGGTGAATGTTTGTTTTGCGTTCGTGGTTTTCGCGTAAACGTGCTATGACAGTGAGCGCGTGTCAGTGTGCCGCACATGCTAGGTTTTTATTAGTTGAATTACCATACATCCTGGGAGTATACCCATCGTCATTATTAGTACCTAGAAGCATATTTTGCTACAAATTCTGGGCTGTCTTTGTTGCGTCTCATCGGTTTCATCAACAGTTCTTTGCACTCGTGTTTGAAGTAAAGATTCGCCTCTTACTGTCTTTTTGAGTTAAGATATACCTCTACAACTCAAGGTCCAAAATAAATTTACAATAACGTATTAAACGGGTTTTTTCGGTCTATGGCTCGCAGAAATTTTGGTGCGTAAAGTATCTAAAAGGCCTGAAGGGCCTTACGGGTTTAGAGTTTGTACTGCGGAAGAGATTTGTGGGCTGAAGGAATTTGAAGCTGTGAGTCAAATAACAGTTGAATACCCAAGTGCTTTGTTAAATATAAGTAACTGGTACCAAATATTACTTCCGTGAAAATATTATTATTTGGCTATATGTTCTATGCCGAAGGGTAACAAAAAAGATATTTATTTTAATCTTGTGCTTCTCGAAGGTCAACAGAAGGATGATTTTACCAGATCCTTATAAGTAAATGAATCAATTCACAATAGTTTCGAGTATATTCACAATACCCTTTTGAACATATGACACTATGCAAGTTCTCTTTTGTTAAAACTTCAGATTTGAAGAATCTCTAAATATTTGTTAGGCATTGCTTTATATCATGCTGTTTCTCAACATCGCGCTACGCTAAACAGTGTTCCTGACACTCCCTTATAGTGAGAGAGCTGAGTTTAAAACGTATTTCTTTCTAGTTACATCAAGGGACACATTGTCACCAGGTTCGAAAACACAATAAAAATAAAATTTGTCATTTGAAGTTCCAAATTTGGTGAGTCAAACTACATAGGACATACGCATTCGATATTTTAGTTTCTGCACAAATAGCTGAGTGGAATAATTTGAAATGTCTTCACTAATGTACGAATTTTCATTGTGTTTAGAGGTTTCTGTGGCATGTAATATGGGATCATTAAAGCAATCGGTTCAAGCTTGCTTACCTGACATCATTGTCGATTCTTCAATGCTTTCTGAACCAGAAAAAAATGTAAAGCAAGATTAGTAAAAATGTATATTGATGATCAAGTCTACTAGATCATTATCTTATTGGCGGCAGACAAAATTCCGGATTCGAAAGGTTTAAATTTTACACACGCCTACTAATACAGCTTTTTCCTGGAACGCGTTATCGTGGTTCGTTTAAGCGTCCTATTTCATTCATATATGAAATATAGTTCCTCCTTAGCAACAAATAAAGTCACGAAGCGTGTTCTGCCGTCTGATCTCGTTATCCTGGGGGGCGGTTATAGAAGTCCTGGCAAAAAGAAGGAACGGAAGCGAGTGGCGCACTTTTTGCAGAGGTAAAACGTCTGACTGTTGAAGGTTGTGTGAACTTCTGAGCCGGACGCGACCTGCACTCTCGTTAGCATCTGCCACATTAACAACAACTACTATAAAAACTACTGGATTGCGACCGGTGACAACATGACACTTCTGTGGCGTTATGTGGTGAAGATATACATACTACTTGTTAGAGACGGCGTATTCTCAAGTCGTAGACGGGATCCAGACACCGTTCTAATAATAGTATTAAACAAGTGCACTTGCAACTCTCGCTACTGACACAGAAGCTTTTTTTTTTGTCGTAAAATGATTAAAGCCGACCATTTCTTTTACCCCCTTGTTTGTAAATCTCTTTGCCGTAGTCGTTGACAGTAAGCTGGTGGGGGTAATCGGGGATGACGTCATTCCAAATTGCATCATGGATCGCGTCTGAGTTTGAGTAAATACTTGTCTAGGGCTCGACTCGCGACAGCCAGTGCCTCAGAGAATGCATCTCATTTGCAGCCGTTGAACAGCTTGAAAAAATCGAAACTCCAAAAAAATATTTGAAGCTTAGAATGTGTCATTAGCATTACCAAACAAAGCCGCGGCTGCTAAAAGTAGTGGCGGAAATTGTATTTACACGGATCACATTCGCGGTCTTTCTGGTTTTCTGGCTTTAATACAGGAGGCTAAACTTTCTTTTTTTTAAGTATTTTTTTCTGCGACCGCTAATGCGCAATGATGAAAAAATAAAAAAATAAGCATGGTTCTACCGAAAATTCATGTATATTACAAACAGGTACTTCGTCCGGGAAGAGCTGTGTGGCATCCAAAGGCTGAACTCCATGGAACGAATTATGTGGCGAAAAACTGGCGAACGCCTCCCGACGACACGCTCGCTTTGCGCGCGACGTAGCAGCCACTGTGTTAATTCCACGCGCAGAGAAAAAGTCGCCGGTAAAAATTCGTCGGTTATTCGCATCATATTCGTCCCATGGAGTTCAGCCTTAATACGTCGATTTGTTGTGATGGAAAACTGTGGCTGTTGCCTGTCCTGCAGGCTCACGCGCTGCAAAACTTAAGGCTCGTTCTCACTGACCCGTTTTCTTACGTTACGTTACGAAAAGTCACCGGGAAATCTGTGCTTCGTGTAAAGCGTGGCTACCAACTCAAGGAGAAAACCTGACACGCGACATTTGAGACACGAAAGTTTCGGGGACTTAGACATAACGTAAAAAAAAAAAAACGTTGCTGTGTGAAAAGTTGAACCGAGCCTCAACTCCTTACATTACGTTACGGCTAAAGTCACTGGATCCTGGGAAAGTAACGCCAAGCTCCCCGTGTGGTCGCCATCTTGGTCCGTGAAATGAGCAATTTCTCCTTGACCCCTCCGTTCTTGGTGAGCCGATCTAGATTCGCTGGTGACGGGTAGCTTTATGGAGTCGTTTTTGTATACCGAGATTTTGCTAACCACACACCGGCGAAACAAGCGTACACCTTCGTACCACCACCAGATGCTGTGTCGGTGCTTGGAGGCACTGAAAAATAAGTTTACTGTCTTGAAATACGCAAGAAGAACAATATAATTGTAAGAGATCCATGGAGATGGGCATGATTAATAAGTTGATTGCATACAAAGTGCCAAAGACTCTTATATTGGCGAGGAACGCTTCCAGTACGATGATGCTCCATGGTGATCTTGGCGCGACTGGTTTAGAACGACCCTCTGGAAGCTTCGAAGATTTAAATGGACCAAGATGGCGATTTCCATGGCAACGTAGACCGATTAGCCAATCGCCTTGCGAGGTTTGGGTCGTCTGTATGTTAGTATCCGTTTGTGTCCGGCTAGCAGGTAGGGAAGGCAATGGCGCTACTTTCCCAGGATCCAGTGACTTTAGTTACGACGAGCCTTGTGCCCTTGGTTGCCACAGTAACTCACCGCCCTAGCTCGTCGTCACCGAAACATTTGTTTCTCGAATGTCGCGTGCCAGGCTATCTCCTTGAATTGATAGCCACGCTTAATACGAAGCACAGATTTCCTGTGACTTTTCGTAACGCAACGTAACGTAAAAAAGTCACAGCATATCCACGTGGTGAATGATGATGAGTGGGCGAAGCTCCGGAGTGAATCGTCGGTAAACCAGCGATTCTTCCGTTTGCACCGTGGTGGGGACGTTTATCGGAACGTTAACCACTTGCCCCTTGATGCCATACTGTCCATTACCGTGCGTCAACCGCCTTATGCTCATGAACGGCAAACGAGGAGCGATCAGTCGTTCTTCCACAAGGTTCAGAGGAGGTAAGTGATCCGGTTTGGGTGGGTACGTGTAGCCGTAAGATACGCTCATTGGAGGCACCTTTCCCGCCACTAGCGAATCCTTGCAGCTATAGCAAATCTTGTACTCACCGCTGCTGGCAGGGAACTCGCGCTGCAGCACGGCGATGGCATTGGCGCGAGCCTGGTCGTTCTTTATGGAAGATATTGTGACTAGACTGTTTGAGAACCACAATCTATCACACACACCACAGCTATGGCCGAACGAAACGTCTAGAAAGTCTCGCTTAAACCGCGCGTCGGCACCTTCGGGCTGAGCTCGCCTGATGCGTTTTGCAGACGCCTCACGAGCTCTCGCTGCATCGGGGTCTGCCTGCCGATACGCGCGCTTTCTTGCCGCTTCCCGTTCCCTGACGTTCTGCAGATCCTCTTGGCGCCGCTGCCGTGCCGCTTCGGCTTCCCGCTCTCGTACGGCCGGATCTTGGCGACGCTGCCGTGCCGCTTCGGCTTCCCACTCTCGTACGGCCGGATCTTGGCGGCGTCGCCGAGCAGACTGACGACGCGATTCGGCTTCCCGCTCTCGCACGGCCGGATCTTGGCGGCGTCGACGCGCAGCCTGACGACATGCTTCGGCCTCTCGCTCTCGCACGGCTGGATTCTGTCTGCGAGCGCGCGCTGCCGCCGCCTTGCGCGCTCTCCGCTCCGCAGCCTTGTCTACTGCCTCCATCCAGCTAAACTACGAGCAGCGCCAAGAGCGAGTGCCTTTTATAACATGAGCTAAGCGCCATCTGTCATCTCTACATAAAGTTAATTCCGGAACACGCCATCTCTTGAGCCATTCATAAACTAAACCTCGAAGTGGCTACATACCCACAACTAGGAGGGACAGACCCACGCCTTAAGGAGCTTCGCCCCTAAAACAGGTCTGAGTGAACCAGCCTTTCCAAGCAATGTAAGCCCCTTTAATGTTTCATACTAGAGAGTTTTAGAATAGCGCTAAGACCCTTGCGTCAGAACTGCGTACAACGCACGCTAGCCGCCAACGTAACGTTACGGAGCGCGTTGAACACGCACTTTTAGTATAGCGGAAGGCAAACGCATACGTAACGATACGTAAAGGCACCATCTAAATGTGCTTCTACGAACTGCCTCAAACAATCCAAGGCGGGTATTTGGTCCAGCCAATTTAACACCTCGAATCTACTCGCTTTGCTACGAAGTGCGTGGATCTCTTTCCATTTGCCTGTTGCAAACGTGTTTTGTATTTTTTTTAGTGTTGTGCGACCAGCAGTTTGATCTATGATTCGCTACAGTGCGTTGTGGGATCCCTATATTTTAAGTTGGCCTCGTCATTTGCTTGGAAGTATGCAAGCGAGAGGTTGCACCGCTCGCGTACAAACCGCACGGTAAACACCATTTTGGGTTCGACGGCGTCGCCAACGTTCTCGGCAACCGACACCCATCTTTGTGGGCGCTCGAACAGGTTCATCGCGCTGCTTATTTGTGAGGAGGTTGTGGGTCGCCTGTCAATACCGCCCGGTCAGGCCAAGTTCCACTCGCTCCGAGAAAGTCACACAGGGAAGCGCTACCATTAGGAAAAAAGGTTTTATCTGTACTTAAGTTCATAGTCCGATGAACAGAAGCACGAAGGCTGTCTAGTAGTACGGGTCTTCAGTTGGAGGCCTTGCTCGGCACCGGCTCTTTCGTCTGTCTCCAGCTCCAAACTCCGCGGGTCCTCGCCCTCCACAAGCCTCGCCCTTTTGCCCTTCTTCGATGTCTTTCTTCCACAAGGTTGAGGTCATCTTCAATGATGAAGCGAACACCTACAACGCGCATAGCACTTCCAGTGGTTTGCCTCACCGCCGCCATTTTCCAAACTGAAGTAGCTTCGCGCTTTCCCGAGCGCGACGAGAGCAACGAGAATGGCACGCAGGGGACAGTTACGTACGCTCACAAAAAGTGATAGCGAGCGTACGTACGCATAGCTCGGTGCAGTACGTATGTATGGCTCATGCGCAGTGTGGAGGACGCAGCGTTAACGCTAACGTAGGGGGCTTGCGTTTTCTCTGATACGCAATACTAAAACTCTTTATTAATCAATATAATAATCTCACAAACCAGACTTACTACGCCAACGCAGCCGCAATGCATCGAGATAACTTTCGTTTTTCTGCACGTGCGACCGCCTCACTGGAGCTCTGCCGGCGCAGAGCACGAGATGGCACGAGCATTCAGAAGCACGGACGTCTGCCTCCTGTGAATTAAACTTAAGGTGGTGTCACTCACGCGCCCAAGGCCAGTGAGATCGGTGCATTGTGTGCTATTAGGACCCCGAACGCTAACGCACGAGCGAAGTTGAGTTTCAAGCGCCGCTCTTACTTGGCAGGCTTTATTTTACACAGCGTAGGCTATACGCCGATCCTAACAAGAGCGCCCTGATGACATTGTTGTCCATATTATTTGTTCTTATCCATGCGAGAGACGGGAGAGGGAGGGGGGGGGAGGGTCATATAGGAACTGCCGAATTCGAAAATGAGACACGTGCTTTGTTTGTTATAGATATGCCATCCATAGATTTGGTAAATACCCATATACACAGAAGACTAAACCCGCAAGCCGGCTTTTGAAGATAGAGACAAACAAACAAGACCAGAATTTAACCAAATAAGTGATAAACTCCAAAACAATTAAAGTTTTATATATTTATTTATTTTGTGTTATCTTCCAGCAAAAGCACAGGTGATATGGCCGAACGGCAACTGCATCCTTCGGAACCGCATTTCTTATCTGCTTAATTTTTCATTTGTAGGAGCTGGATTTGAGTCGCGCGAATATTCTTTGGAGTTTAAGGATTTTCCTGTCATGTCATGTTCTCTTTAACTGAGGACCGAGAAACACCCATATTTTGTCGCAACGCAAAAATAGACACCAAAAATCACCTAAAGTGTGGCTAGAAACAACACTACTCCCACTTAAAAAAAATTAATACCAAGCTTAGAAAGAAAATAGCCAGAAAAAACAAAACCCTTCTTATGAAAGTCAATGAATAGTTCAAGTGAATTTCTAAAAGCAGTGCGTACTAAACATTGTAGCAGTTGAGCTTCTAACCACAGTTCGTAGTAAATTTTGAGACCACTCAATGTTTGTGCCGTTCTGTTACCTGTGCTGTAGTCGAGAGATACTCGTCATGTTTATTGCAGACCAGCTCGTCAGCGCACTTACATTCAGTTCAGTAAAAACAAGCTCTCGCATGCTAACAAACACTTTGAAATTTCACGAGACCTAAGTTTTTGTAAGAATGCTACAAAGAAATTGGAACGCTTTGATCAAGGTGCGCTGAGTGTACTTTTTATTGTGTTTAGTGACTGCCCATGACTGGACATTTGAGAATCCAGTATTCGAGAAATTTACATTTTCCCTCGAAAACATTAAGCGTTTTGTCACTCTCGATATATTCGTAGAATTTCACTCATACATTTTGCTTACTATGTTTCTGGACGGGGGATGTCTCAATATTTGTTTGTCTCGAGGTTAATACATTATTTGTTGAAGGGGCAACCTGAGCCAACCGCTTGGAATCCCCAGGTTGCCCACTGCCTTTAGACTTAAACTTCTAAAAAGTAAGACAAGAGTCACTGTTCGTATCTTTTTGGAGTGACGTCATATTGCTGTTTTTAGACAAACGGGTAAAGGGAGCTTGTTACTCGAAAACGGTTCATTGCCTCGTATTCACGCTTATACAGCCGGAAGTTTGTGCGCATTAAAGGAGTCATAACACGATGTTCCTTTTTTTCTCTTTTAAATACTATTTAGAACCACTTCCTAATGTTAATAATTTAATAAACTTGCCTTAGTTCTTTTCTTTCCTGGCAATGGCAGTCGCCAAATAATTCGACAAATATGAGCATCGTTCATCCCTTCAGCTGAGAGCCAGAACGAGTGGTCACTGGGCTGCGTGCCGTTCCTATGCCGCCAAAATTAACCATACCCACTAGCCGGAGCTTGCAAAGTAGAAAACGCGTGCTGAGCTCCAGCCATTGTCCGAGTTTGGCTATCATCATCGCCACAGTTGATGTACACAATCCAGTAGCCGAGTTTCTTTCGAGGGATCGAAAGTTACAAGTTGAAGCCGAGTGCTCACCCAGTTTGGGTGTCCAATTCATGAGCCGAGCTCGATTCTCATCTGGCAACTGTTTTCAATCCAACAATTTTGTCATGAAGCTTCAAAAGGGTGGGACACCACCTTCAAAAAGGTGGGACAAACAAGTATATCCTTCTTATTGTCGGAATTTTACCGCGACAAAGAAGCTTCTAAACCAGTGGCGGTCTGTGTGAGTGTACTTGTTCCAGGCAAGGACCAGTACGCCTCTGCAAAGCCCTGAACATATCAACCCAATATCGTTTCATGACAGGTTTAATGGGCGTCTTGTCTATTGCCGTAGATGATACATTTTAGCAATGCAATACAAATGCTATAATGAGATATTTATTGTGCGCCACGCACTTGTATAAACGACCGCAAGCTGGCACGATGCGCATTCACATGAAAACGGGCAGGGTTGAAGCTTCAACCTTCGATTCACGAGTTCTGCAGCGCGAGCTCTAGCTATGCGCTCTCAAAAGACAAAGGTTACGAAAAGAGTGGAACAAGCAGCTTTTCCACCCTCAGTCGGGTAAGGAAGCCTTGCTTATTACCTCCTCGAGGGAGACGGACACCAGCGCCCCCTATCACTCTTAAAGGAAATATTGCCA
The DNA here is from genome assembly GCA_037355805.1 of Ixodes ricinus. Classification (NCBI taxonomy): domain Eukaryota; kingdom Metazoa; phylum Arthropoda; class Arachnida; order Ixodida; family Ixodidae; genus Ixodes; species Ixodes ricinus. The sequence goes on along the minus strand of JAZHYW010044218.1, from coordinate 5,534 downwards.
AAGGGTTACCAAAAGGGTGAAATAACCAATTTTTACACTCTCAATCTGGTGAAGAAGGAAGTACCTTGCTTAATACCTCCTCGAGGGGACAGATACTAACGCACCCTATTTAAAATGCGTTTTTATTCGGTAAAAGTTAGCCCCACGTTACTTCCGTCGTTCTCCTTGTGAATTCGTCGGCAGTAGAACGCTGGTACTTCTCGATTTTAGAAACCATGTTTTTGCATAAAAACAAACGCAAAAAATAATTTTTGCATAAACTTTTATTGGAGATTGATAAAAAGTGACAGGAGCATGACGTTTCAATACAATTTTAATTTACAGGGTTTTGCGGCACAAATATTATTGTTTCTATACAACAATGTCTAACCTGTGACTTTCAGGTAATGCGTCCCGACCTGGGTGCGTCCTGACTTCGTCTAATAATTGCGGCTCGACCGCTTGGGACACAGGGGCTGGCAACCCAGAATCCCCTTCTATTGTATACGTTTCGGCGAAAGAAGGGCCGATCAAAGCCCCAAATAGACTTATTGCTGTATTACCCAAGCACCAAGTAGAGTGCAGGGATTGGTGTTCTACACGCCGCACGTGCTGGCGTCAGCATTAGTAACTTGTCTAAAGGAGATACCTAGAACAAAAGGAATCTTGCACGCGCGTTCGTCAACGCATTATTTTGGTTATTTACTTCAGATCGTGTATACGGGGAAGGCGTGGCCGTGTGGCGTGTGGAACACCGATTCCCGCGTTGTCATTGATGCTGGGGTCATAGAGCAATAGGTCTATTAAACAGTAGCAGGAACCGCTATCGTATGCGATGCTCTCTTTACTGCCAGAAGACGCCCCCGGCCCTTTGAACGAATACGTGCAGCCTAGAAGTTCGGTGAGTGGCCACCTGCGGGATACTTGGCGGCGATGTGATCACGTTAAGTTTTGTCTTAGGATACATATCGGTGCCTCTTTTTGTATACAGGCTACTAGGCAGTTCCCCAGTCAGTATTCCAGAAACATTGAGGTAGCCCCAAAGAGGAGTAAACGGGTTGACTGTTCTGGCCCCTCAGAAGTTATATTCTTGAAGCATGTGCTGTCACTTCCAAAAAGGGTGAAACCTTTAACCCAAAAGTATGCCCTATTACCCCTTAATGGAAGTAAAATTTCACCCTCGAAACAAAGGCTATTGCTCCCCATTAAAGTTAACGTTGTCTCCCCAAGAAAGCCACGGTGCACCCTGATATTGGGTGTAAAAGTTGCTCCCAACCAGAAGGAGTAACTTTGCAACCTTTTGAGACAAACACCAGGGTTCGTCTCAAAAGTTAGACCCTAAAAGCTGTGACAAGAGGAAACTTTTTTTAAGTGTGTACGTGCTCCGAGCTGAGGTCCGCTAGCTCACCCGGCCACCGATCCTTGTTATATTTCGTTCACCTTTTAGTTGAGACTGCAGACAACGCAAGTAGCGCCGAGCTAGCCCACGGTCTTGGTTTTGAGACGTGCATTTTTAGCGCGAGCGCTCTTTCTGCAAAAAAATGTTTGAAAGCCGTGACCTTGAGCGTTCATGCTTGTTGCATTGGCTGCAGTCTCCGCTTAAGGATGAAAGGAGTGTGGTTTAAAAACTGTTCTCGTTCGTCGTACATGCACGTCCTGCACCCGTTCAGAAGAGTGTAGGAAGGTGCCTTACGATCCTATCTTAATGCACATACGGGAAGTACACTGCACTTCTTTTTCTGCATCGGTGTAAGGAGAGCAGGTAATTTGACCGAGCCTAGTGTAAGGAGTGGCGACTGGTCACTAGCTAAGACGCTGACTTGTCAAGCCGGACATTGGCTGGTCCAAACCCTGGTCCAAACTTTAAAAAAGTTGATGCATTGCTGAACATTCAATGTATTCCCAATAATAGCGCTAGAATTCTTAACCAGATCCCAAAGTTTCAGGACTAACCGCTGTTTTAGTAAAAGGTTTTGTGTTTTGTAGCGTAAGCTTCACTGGCTGATTTTGAGCAGTTTTGCCCGGCTCTTGGAGAGCCGTGCTGCGCATGCGAGAGGAGCAGTGACGGAACGGGCAGGACTGGTATGGCGCCTAAATCAGTCCCCGATGCACGCGCCGCGCGCATGCACCCGCTCGAGATCATGGCTCGCGCTGTCCGGTTCTTCTGGGCGGCAGCTTGGTTGCTTGATACATAACAACACGGCGCACAGCTGGCCCAACCACCGACGGGCATCTGGCACGCCCCAGCGGAGGGCTGAGGATTAATTTGGACAACCTGGGGATCCTTTGGCGCGCAACTGAAAGCTCGGTTACACGGCGCCTCCTCGCAATAAGAAGTGCGGAGAAGCTTAACTCATCGAATCCCGAGTAGTCACATAATTCGTATACCGTGTGTATGTCATTGAAGCAGCATTAAGCATGATAATCAAGCTAATCCTAGACAACCAGGAAAGTTAAGAATAACCAGCTGAACCTAAGCTTACGCTACATATATTTGTTTACATTTTTATTTGAAAAATTCACATCATGTTTGCACGTTTTTGGTAAATGGCGCTATAGAGCTCCGTGTATTCGACAGGTTTGTCGTTCGCCATCTCCAATTCAAAGTGTCCGAAAATCAATAACAAATATTTAGAAATATCACGGTTAGTTCGGAAAACCTGGCATCTGTTTGCGACCTGTAGCGCTAACTATCGGCAGAAAATTAGTGTTCAACCATGTGCAGAGCTTTTTCTTTTCAGTAAACTATATAATTTTGTTTAAAATTTTTTAACTTTTTTGTACATGGTTTGCGCATGAAGTCGCCGCCCCATGCTACTGGTCATTTTTATTATTTTCTATGTATTCCCGCCGAGATAAATAATTCCGACGGTGTAAAATCTATGCTGCAAAGGGTACGCGTTTAGCATTGGCCGCCGTAGGGTGAATCAATGACCCGTTGTGGGTGATGACATCTTTTGTGGCAGTTGTTGCCCGACAAAACTTGCGAACAAAGAAAATGCAAAGAAATCGCCATAAACATTTCTCCGTAGTAACGTCAACGCAAAAAAGCTTTTGCAAACAGATGCTCTTTCACGTACCACTAAAAAAAAAAGAAACGTTTGGAACAAATAGGTCGGGTGTTGTCTCATTCAGCAGAGCAAATATGAAGACACGCAAGGACGCCGGTGTAACGTCAGGGCAAGCCAATTATAGCGCCACATTCGTTCTTTCGCGTTCCGTAATAAACAGTTAGCGCTTACGGTAAAACATACAATGCGACTTTTTTGAGCGCATGGTACATTTGCTGAGAAACAAACTCACCCATAGCTGAGCTTGGTGCGGAAGACTGTTTCAGAAACAAAGGAATGACTTTGGGTTCTTAGATCAAGAGAGGGATTGGGCACAAGGCCAGGACGAATTGATGGTTGGGCTTCAAAGACGTCCTCTTCTTTCTAGAACACATCAGCACATGCAAAACAATAAAAGCAGTTTTAAGAACAGCAGACTCATGAATCGAGTAATAAGAACAAACATTACCTGACAATGAGGGCTGGCAGAGTTTCAGATGTGTGCGTGACTCAGGAACCGATGTTCAGAATGAGTGAACGTGCCGGTTTGCTCATTGTATTTTCTCTTGTCCGTGCGCGAGAGCTCGTTTAGCATGACACTAAAGGCTAACCTAGAACCCTGAGCCACTATATGGCAGCGTGGCTGCCATGAAGATTATACGCACAGTATCTACGATCATCTACGGTGATGGAGTAGCTCCGATAGTGATCTCCATTTTGAGCCTGGAGGTTGCCATGGTAACTGCGCTGCTAGTGACGCCGGGCGGCAATTTTTCGCTAGTTGATATCTCCATTAGCTCATTGAAAAAGTGGTAAAAGACGCTTGGCATGGCTACAGTGTAGCATGGCGGTGCGGCACGGGCTTCTAAAGTAGCGGTGTCTGTTTCTTCTGTGAAGTGAGACGATTTGCAGCCCGGGGACTGTCGGGCGACGAGAGCGGCTGAGTATCGTAGGTGCACGTACAAGGCGAGTGGTTTTCCGCGCCGCCAGGATGGCGGCCGCTTGGTGAAACGTACAGTACCGTCCTTGTACTTTAGGACTTCGCTCCTTTGAAACAAAATCCGAAAACGCCGGCCGCGACAGGATGATTGCCTCGGGACGTGACTGTTGCTCAACTGCCCCATAATAAGCGAATGTATGCTTAGCATCATACTTCTTCAAGACCCAATGATTCATTCAAGATGAGATTATCTCACCGACTGGCGAGGAGCGACGTCGACGACGGTCTCACCCTCGTTTGGGCGATGAACAGTCGACAAGGTTAAACCAAGAAGGACGGCATGGTGGTCTCAGAGGATTGTTAACGCCATCAAAAGAGACGGACGCCGGATATGAGGTGTTCTTGCCGACAGGCCAAGTGGTCGTCCGGAAGTTTACCGGCATGCAAAATGTCAATATTTTTATCTGGTGTAGCACACATATCCGTGTTAAAGGAACCATGAAATGATTTTTAACTTGTTCTTTCTTAGCTGTATTTCTACACTCAAAAGCGAACTGTGAAATCACGCGGTCGTAACATGCTAGGGCACCGGTGCGATGATCCCAAGCTTCCACCGTCCTTTTCAAGCACGCCATAGAACTTGGCATGCGCCAGTGATGATAAGTTCCATCATGCACTCATGGGCCACGAACGCGAATTCAAATATCCGTTGACGAATTGATTGTTGACGAGTGCATACGACCGAGTGACGCAATTTTCGTGTCCAATGCGTAAGCTGGGGTCGGCTGACGTCATTTTGGCCTTTGTAGGCATTGCAAAGAGGATATTTTAGGGTGCCTTCATGTGCGCGTTGCTTAGGGTGGAGACATCTGGCCATTTTGTCCCACACTTTTATATTCCTTTTTTTGTTCAGAAGCCCGTGAAAGAGCGTGTCCCTGCGCGCGTTTGTCGCACTGACTGTGCAATGGCGACATTTGTTTTCGTCGATTTCTTTGTATTTTACCCGTGAGCGCGTGCTGTCAGCCTGGGGTATTACAAAGGGTGGCATCACCCTAAACAGAAGGACATTGAGGCACCCTCGGATACTTAGAACCATACACACATGGTGATAACATCATAGCACACTGATATTAATGAGCACAAAACAGGCCCAGCTACAGAAAATAAATATTACACGTAAAAAATAATTATGTCTGGAACTTGTTAATTACAAAGACGAACACATCTCAGAGCATCTAAGTTTAATCATGTGTGTTGATGCATTGTTATATAACAGGTCATTTCATATACGTCATTTGAGCAAACGCCAGCTTGTCACTTAAAAATAAACCAAAAAACCCTGCGATCAAATGCAATCCATTGCAATGAAAGCACGTTATATCAAAGTCTTCAGAACTGCCAATTTGTAAAATCGTCGATTAGAACAAAAGGTTAAAGATCGCAGGCGCTTTCTTGCTAAACGTTGCTGTGGTTATTCGGTGACCCAGGGCTGAAACAATTTTCCCTAGGCGTCCTTCCCCTTCCTTCCTAATGTACTTCCTAATGTAGTCCACTCGAGGCGTTGG
>JAZHYW010044214.1:0-20452 GCA_037355805.1 Ixodes ricinus | reverse complement strand
GTGCGGTGTCTGACATGGCATCAGTACGGGTCAGCTTCAGACGTTAAGCGGCTTTCATGCAGCGATTCCGCCGCCGAAATCGCTGCCCCTAGCGGACTCGGAGGCTCGGATCGCGAATTTCATTCTCGCATGAGCGTTTTTCTGCCCGTTGCAGGATGACCCATGTTCCTTGCAACCATGGCAGATGCGCACAGTCGGTTACAGCGGCTTCTAACAGCAATATTAATTCCTCAGGTTTCAGTTTTCCCCATAATAAAACAAGAAAAAGCGCATAAAATACTAAATAAACCTTGGTCTTATTTGTTTATGTTTTTTCAACTTCGTTGTCGCTGGAGGATGAAACCTCGGATCATCCTCGTCAGCGTCTTACGGGCAGCGCCTTTCTCGGATGTAAAGACTCCAACTGATACGGCCGACCCGAGAACCTCCAGGACGATGTTGAAGTGGTTGGTATTTCCGAAAATGGGGTTATTTATACCGGTCTTGTCCGATCACTTTCACGACACTCAGTCGTAACTCTTCCCAAAGTTTCTCATTGGTTCCATTGTTCCTAAGTTCTTTGAGCTGCGTCCCAAAGAACGAAGCGTGGCAACACTTCACTGACGAGCAATTCAAGAATCAACTTGGCGCGATACATTTTGTCGTTGCTTGGTGTGACGATCTCTGTGGGAAAATACACTGATGTCGCTCAGCTCTTCTTCTTCTCCTTCTTCTTTTGTATTTTTCACTAGCGCTCGCACAAGCCGCTTCCGGTTAGCATCTCTTGCAGCTCGACTACAGTCGAGGTACTCAGGCGAGGAAAGTAAATAATAGCCGCGTAATTCATTGAGAAAACGAAAATCCGAGGAAGGGGACAGCCGTCCCCCTTCTCGCATAATCCCCTGAACAGTTCCGAAGCGACTGCCGAAGCGAAGAGAGCTCTACACGCCGGAAAAAACAACAACAACCGAAAACCAGTCGCTTGCGGACTTTTTCTGCTTGTCGTCTGCTTCAAAAACGTGAAAACGCTGCCGTCATATGCGCCGGCTTCCCGCATTGTTTTTTCCACACTGTCACGTGATTTTTCGCCGCGCTGTGAGTGGCCAGCGCAGAAGCTGCCGCTCTGCCGCGGCGGCAAATTCCAACCTGCTAGAACCGTGCCGCTCAGCCGCTGCGGCTGGCCAGAGCGCCGCGACGGCAGAAATCGCGCCGCCCTGAGGGCCAAAAACGCTGCCTGTGAAGGCCCGCTGGATTCGTTGTTGTTCGATGTCACCGTGATGAGGCTTAGAAGCTTCTATGTACGAGGGTGAAACGCAAGGAGACGGCATATGCTCTTTAAATCGTCCGGAGAATTCGGTTTCTTAACCTATCGCGCTACGACTTTGTGCAGCGTTGCCCACAGATGGTGCTATTTTTTTTTGTAAAATTTGCAAAGAGCGAACTTACCTGAGGGAAAAAGTAAAGAAAGAAAAGGCTTAGCTCTATGGAAACGCAGCGACGCCACCGGTCTGCAAACAACACGGCGCCGTTTCGCACGGGAGACAAGAGATGGCGCAAGGTCGCGACGCCAACTGCCGCCAACGAACGAGCAGACGACGCCGAGAGCCGGCGCGTTTAGCAGACGAAGGAACTGCAGTTCCTTGTTGTTACCGCGCCTGTTTTTGTTTCTGCGACTGTCGCCGCCTGCGGAACGCGAGCCGCTTTGGAGTCGAGAGGATCGTCTGCTAAAGTGCCGGCTCTCGGCGCCGTATGCTCGTTCGTTGGCGGCGTCTCGCTTGCGCCATCTCTTGTCTCCCGTGCGAAACGGCGCCGTGTTGTTTGAAGACCGGTGGCGTCGCTGCGTTTTCCATAGGAGCTAAGCCTTTTTCTTTCTTTACTTTTTTCCTCAGGTAAGTTCGCTCTTTGCAAATTTTACAAAAAAATGCACTATCTGTGGGCAACGCTGCACAAAGTCGTAGCGCGATAGGTTAAGAAGACCGAATTTTCCGGTCGATTTAAAGAGCCTGCCGTCTCCTTGTTTCACCACCGCTTCTTCCACATACGCCCATTAGGCACAAAGCCTGGAGGCTCCTTTTTGTATTTGCACGAATTAAAAGAACAAACACCTTTTAGTGCCACGTGTATGAGTCCAGTGCTCATGGAAATATAAAAATTGAAGTTAGACTTAATATAGCTCACAATCGTGGTACACACTTTAAGTTGAAGGCTATCAAAAGCACCGAGACTGCATGCATGCGTATTCTGGTTTGCTCGCACAAATACTGGATTAGGCTCCTGGCACCGTCCAAAGATATGCATAGCGTTTGTTACTTCTACAACAATGTCACGAATATCGTGATAACAAAAGACCTACTTAAACTCGCTATGAAATACCTTTATCACATTCTGTGTTTTTCACGATATTAAGATTGAATATCTTGCTTTGTACCTATCAAGTAGCTTTCTTTTTTCTTTTTGCGTCCGCATCTTCCAAATGATAGCGTCTCCGAAAAAAGATATTCTGCTAGCACATTTTATTGAATATGAATATGAATGTGGCGTGATCCTGCGCCTGTTTTCTGTGCGTGATTGGTTTAGCCGGTGATAGAACTCACACAAAAAGAGCAAGCGCCTGTGATGACGATGCACTTATTGGCTGCTTGATTGATTGATTGATTGATTGGCTTCATCGGATCGTAGCTTTGGTAGCGATCGGACTTGAGGCCTGTCCAAACAGGCTACTACAGACCACGACTCCTCCAAAAGTCGTCAAAATTGAACCGATCCGGCAGTCGTCGGTCGAATGTCTGTTTGGACGCACCGGCCAAAGCCAAATTCACGACTTGCCTCCTCGCCTCCTCCGCACTTGTCGTTGACGTCGGTGCTCGTCGGACTTGACGTCACACGCCGCCTGCCAATGGTGTGCCTGATGCCTCTCCCGCGGCTCACGAAGTCGCCGATCTTGCTACCGCCGTCACCTCGGCAGGAAGGCCAAGAAGGTCCGGCTTCGGATCGGTTGGGAGAATTCCCTTCCTGCGTCCAGTAAGCGCGCGTTTCGGCCGCCTCGGCTCAGCTTTTTTCGTCAAAATCTTACGCTCGTAGCTCCGAAAAAATTAATAAAGTGCAGTGCGCTAAAGGAAGACTTTTAGTTGTATGTAGAAACACTGAAAACTTAAGAATATGGCATTTATTTTATTAAATTTCCGACCAACCACGTTTGTTTGTCTGCACAGTACGTTGGGAACAAGAGCCGCGGGAAGTCCGATCCAATCCACAAGAACTGCTGGACGGTGACACTATAGCAGGCTTGGACGTAGTTCAACTCTCTCTCAAACTACTGTAGTTTAACTACTTTTCTGAGTAACTTGGTAACTTTCATACAACTCTATTGGTAATTAGTAATTTACTTTAACTCTTTTTCTAGGAACTACTCAAAATACTAACTACTTTCGAAATCTAGTGCTAATTTTGCTCACAAAAGTTTCAGCGCAGAGAAATAAAACGCCGGCAGATGAAGTGACATTTCCGAGCAACGGGGCCCCCTCACATTCCGTTCCCACAAGCGTCCTTGGGCCAAGGTGGCGGCGAGCAGCCAAAACGGAACACCGGCGCGCACGAACGCGGGAACAGATGCTTAACAAAGCCTTGGTCGGGTATTGACCTAATCCGGTAATGCCGTTAGGCGCCGCACCTCCAGCTACAACCGTGAAAGACGGGGACACTCGCGGGTTGTTGTTTTCATGTCTGCCTTTAGTGAGTTCTGACTCAAGCGGTTTGGGGGTTCCGCGGTGTAGAGCTGCTCACTGGAATGACCTCGCAGCTGGGCACCTGTTTCCATGGTCGCCTCGTCAGCGCATACTCCCTTGCAAGACCGGACTCTCCGCCCACAAACGCCGACGAGGGATAATCCGTTCATAGAGACCAACTTCCCGCGCCCAGCTGCAACTGCAGGCGACGATGCTTCTTCACGTAATCCTTCGCGTAACCTTCCGATGCCGTAGAGGCCGGCAAAGATTGCGGAGTCACCTTTGGGAAATAGCCTTTGCTGGGCCCGGCGTCAGCAGCAAAGTATACTTCGTTTCATCTTTTGTTCAACCAAAAAATATTTTTTCTTCAGTAGCGCAGCACTATAACTTCGTTTCAGCTTCCGTCCGAGCGCAGCCAAAGCTACGTGTGCCCGGAGCCAATCACACGCCGGTAATAGGTCACGCGATCTCGCCTGCACTTTTGTATCACTCCGCTGCGCCGCTGGTCGTCCGCGCCGCCCGCGCTCGCCGAGTATTTCGTCTGCTACGGGTGTATCAACGGTATCGTCTGCTACAGGCTTAAAAATGCCCTTTCACGTTCTGAAATTTAATCACAGGGGATGTCAGTACGTAGGCTGGCCGCTGGTGTCTGTGTCCGAGCTTTCCACTTGTTCGGCATAGTTTCGAGATGTAAGGTTGCAAGGTGCCCGATGACCCGGCCGTTGATGTTTCCTTGTATTGTCTGGATATACCAGGGCTCGAGGCGCAGTCCTTTCCACCAGCTTCTCGGCGTTCAATGTGATCGGCAGGTAAGGGGTGCCCTGATTTCGCCGCGTATCAGTCAATTGTAGTGGCCCGGACGCTTTTCTTGTTTACAACGCATTCGCGGTACGACGCGGCCGGAGTCTCCTGCCGAATTTGAAAGTAGACATTCATCACGACCGCTCGCGCCTGACGCCCAAACGTGACTTTGCGAAAGGACGTTTTGAAGCGACTCGGTGAGGAAAGCAGAAAGCACAGGATTCGGCCATTACCGGAACGAAATCACACAGAAGAACCGAGCGCTGCAGCCGTGTTGCCAGCGGATGTACGCGTTTTCACCAAACCACATGCATTTACATATATTAATAAAAACATAAACTTCAGATATTTAATTCCTTTCGTTGCAAATCATTCTCAGCAGTACACATCTGGAATGTTGTGCAGTGTTTACGCACGAAACAGTTATTCTAAAAAAATTACTTTTGCGGACTACTTTGTGGTGCGTAGGAATGCTGTTCTCGAAGTTGCGAACCGTCCCTCAGCCTTTGACTGCGCTCGGACGGAAGCTGAAACGAAGTATAGCACCGCAACTAAACGCGCAGTCGTCCGGTTGATCTCATCGTCGTGGCGCGAGACTTCCAACCCTTGACGGTCAGGTGCACTCGCTCGGCGTACTCTCCGAACGTCGTGGAAATAAGAGGGCCAATCATGACAACCTCAACTTGCCAGAAAAAGTAAAAATATAAAGAGTTTTTTTTTAAGACTTTTTAGCCGAGGCAAACCTCACATGTTTCGTCGTGGACACCCAAGATGCTGACACTCGCTTTCCGACCCTGCACAGCTTGTTTCTTAAATTCAACGCTGCCGTTCCATCCAGCGCGCGTCAGTGGAACGTCTTTTTAGCTTGGCTGGGAGCGTCTTTAGGAGGAAAAAGGGAAAACTCTCCGATAAGGACTTTGAAAGTCAGCCGGTGACCGGCGTTTGGCAGCAGCCGCAAAGCACTCTGGGTATTATTCGCTTCCGGTTCGTAGCTAGCAGCCGACGCTGCCCCATGACGGCTATGGAAGCGTGTGCGGGTGTTGAAACCCGATCAATCCGGGCCACCTTCCTCTGCTGCTCGGTGACTTACGCACTTCTGAACGTCTCAAGTTACTTCTACGGATATGTTAAGTAGTAATCGGTACGCAGAAGCATTGAGAACGGCCACGAAAGCGCAGAGCGAGTGCGGCCGGCGGCAAGCTGCACTCGATCCGCGCTTTCCGGATGTCCGCATGAAAACTCAGGTTAGGTGTTTCGTTTTCCTTTGAGCCAGCGTTTTTCATTTGGGTTCTGTTTATTTTTGATGGTTACGTTAGATCACATCACCGACTGAAATAGGCGCGAATTTAAGCCGTAGGAGGTGGCCAGCTGAAATGCCCGATCGGGGGTCTGGCGTACTTTTCTCATTTCGTTAGAACGCCTGAGACTGGGTAAGAAAATCTTGAAGCAACCAGAAGTTGAAGACAGGAAAAGAAGTCGGTCAGACGGCGTTTCAAACTCAGCCATTATGTTTTCTCGCGCGATCGAAACGCCACTTCCGTACACAAGTTAGTTTCGACGACATCTGACTACGTGACAATCCTTGCTTTTTAACACACGCGTTTTTGGTACTTCAACTAAGTTGTCCCCCGTGAACTACCATAACCCCCCCCCTCCTTCACGTTTTTTTAATGATGTCGAGTAAGAAAGCATGCATAAACGAGCACCGATTTTGATATGAGCTACGCAGGGTTGTACTACCGCTTTATTATCAGTCAATATGCAGGTGCTGCCCATTTGTTTTTGCTTCTTTATATTACAGCAAGCTGACCCGTCCTTTTGTTTATTTATATTATAGCAAGCCACCCATTCACACCGCTTCGCGGGAACAGTCTGGGGCGGCTCATTACAGAAAAAGTTAATCCGAGCTGTCGATGTAAGAATTAAACGTCGTGGCGATGGCACTCTAAGTCGACGAAACGTCGTTGCCATGAACTGATTGCCTGCGAGATCGCATCCCGCGTTCTCGCGGATGCCTTGTACGACAAGCAGTGCTCACCCCTTCGCAGATTAATCGAGACCTTTTTCGTGGGTGCCAAAAGACTGTTAGAGATCGTTATGCTCCGCGGCCCCTACCTGAAGAAAGAAGAACACGTTGTACTGGCCTGTACCAATATTGGCCGCGCATAAACGGTCACCGACGTTTGACTGTCACAGGCCACCTCGCTGCATCACTCGCTCAACAGCGACGGCCCATCGATGCTTCCATGCTTCGTTTCACGGGAACTGGAACATCTTATGCCCTTGCGTTAAAACAACGTACCGCGGAGCTGTGAACCATTTTTACCGCGAATACAGCACGGCTACCACGCCTAGGTGGGCTCTCGGTGCAGCTGGACGAACCACGACCGGCACCGGACGAACCGGAAGCGTGAAGTCACTGGTGTCCTTTGGATGACAACTTCGGCAGCCCGTCACCTTGCTTCTGCGACGTAACTGTTCTGGTGAAAACCAAGCCATAAAAAGACTGCATTTATTTTAGGCTCGCGGGTTTTCACGGATCAAAATGCTGTTCATTTTGCTACGCAAAATACAAAAAGTAACTTCGAAAGTAACAAAGCTCGCTACTTTTTACAGTAGTTAGTAGTTTACTTATTACTATTACGAATGCGTAATTTCTACTCTACTCAATTACTTTTGGCGTCATACTCAGTAACTTAATAACTACCTTTTTTTGAGTAATTTGTACATGTCTGCCTTAGACACGACGCGGGCGCGCCTGGCTTGCCTTACCCTCACACTCGAGTCTTCCCTTTCCCATTTTCGGGACTTCCAAAGCGGCGGAGGCCTTGAGCGATTGACCGACGGCCAGAGAGCGTGTGCCGGTGGCTCTCCGGACCCACGTGATGAGCAGAGCAAGGCCGCCGTGGAAGAGGAAGCGAGGGGGAGATTTGGCGGGGGACGCGCCCCCCTGGCAGCTTTGACGGGAGGGAAGTTTCCCTCCGGCTGGCCGAAGCTTACAGCGCAGCAACAGATTTGCAGGAGTCGTGAGGTGTTGTGAGTATCCTGTTTGGGCACCCTTTATTGTGAAACGACGTATACAGTCGTGGTGTATCGTGATATACTATAATATCGTGTGACGTCAATTTCCTCCTCTAAATTTTTGCGGGGAAATTCACGGACGGACGGACGAGTAAATATCCAAGAATAAGGTGTTCCGTGAAAAACGTTTTTTTTATGCTGTAATAAAGTTCAATTTTTACCGTTTAGCTAAGGATACGGCGTCGTCCTGTCTTTTGCGGACTCCTCGGTGGTCCAAAAAGGCTTCAACTTTAGCAAGAAGCACGGGATGCCCTTCTTCTTTGTTTCTGCGTCAGACGGCACGAATGTCGTCAAGGTAAGCATTTCTACGGACTTCAGTTGGATCCTCATTCAAAGCGACGCGAAGTCCGGGGGCATCGCCAACCGGGTGTGTCAACGTACCGCACGTGAAGCGAACACACTGTAGCACAGTTCTTTCGGGCAAAGTTTGATTATTGTCTTGGAATTTAGGGCCTTGAAAATCCTTAAGAAGCGTAGGTAGAGCCAAACTCGACTTTTGTGTTTGTCCAGAGTCTGGATACCTTAGCCCTAATTTTTCGAACAAGTACCAAAGTTAGGCTGTACTTCTAGTTGTTCGGTTTCGCGTGGCAACGTTGGACCTAAATCCTCCAAACAAGTGCATGAGTTAGGCTTCACTTTAGTGGTTCGGTTTGTTGTGTGGCAACTTTGTGCCTAAATTTGCAAACATGCTTCACTGCTGGAACTTCGGTTTATACATCACATCTTTGGCTCAAGTTTGGCAGTTTGGCAATATTTTGTGTGCAAGCCACAAAAAGCCATAGAAAAGCAAAAGAAAAAGAAGAAGAAAAAAAGTACATTTGGCAATAAGTAACGTCTTGGAGCAAATACCATAGTTGAGCCCAAGTTAGGGCCCCTAGGATTGTCAAGCTTGTGCCAAGTTGAGGCTCTGTTATACATTGACGTTGAGAGCACCGAACGCAGCGTGACGCAGAACGCGCGCCTTTATTGATCGACGAACAGGAACTCGATATCTGCGACAAATCAGCATCTATGCGTGCTGGAATATGCCGCATTTTCTACGATGGACTTTGGAGTACAACAGGGCCTTTAGGTACTTCTCTGGCATGCTACCTGGGAATCCTCGCGCTGCAGAACTGAATGGTTCTAGGTTTTGCGACACAAACCCACGTTGGCTCAGCAGTTTTTGCGGAGATTTTCGCGTTATATCCGTTCACCTCAAGACCTCACAATCTTCGCACTTGTTGGGTTGAAACTGTTGCGCATTTCTTGGGTTGTAATTGCAGAATTGTAATTGTTGCACGGACAACGAACGATCGGTGCTGTTGTGAGAGGTGCTTGACATACAGTGAAAGGCATCGAAGCTATATTTTCTCAGGGGCAACTCCCTTTACCCACAAAACCCAATCAGAAAAGTGAACACAAATATCATCCACAAGACGAGCCCGAACGTTCACGAAGCCGTCAGTCTCGTTCGAATAAAGACGTGGCGGCACTGATCAGATGGCTGATGAGACGCCCTTTCTGATGAGACGCGGTGCTTTCATTTATTCTGGACTTTTCTGCAAGTACCGACCGACACAATTACATTTTAAATCTTTATTCACATTTTTTGCGTTTCACCCGTTTCTTACAAAACTTTTAGCTTATGACGTGAATCAGCAAGCATTGACGAGATCTTCAGTGTGGCACCTAAATGACCGCGCTACAAATCGGAGTCACGAGGCATGCAGCACTCAAATATTCGACAACGCCGAAAATGGCCGCCAGTCGCCGCGGGCATCCACCCGCCCGCCCCCGCGTGTGCACTTCCAGCTCAAGGCCATGCTCGCATTGTAGTTATGTACCCGACCTAACGAGACCACATACATTCCAATCGTGTTATTCGTCACGGCGTTGGTGTTGGAATGAATAACCCTGCAATCGTTACACCGTCGATTTTGTCGCTTTGTACCCCATGTTTACCATTTTAGAAACAAATTCGTGTAAACATTTGCCGTTGATTCCAGAACTATTCTTCAATATAACAAAATACAGTTCTGAATAGAAGCTAATACACTGGAATACCCATCTGCTATACGCTCGTTTGCTGCTCAGTATACTGGTTATGACACTAACGTTTCTCGGGTAAAAGTTAAAACCTAATCTTGACAAATGAACTCGTCATACTGCTATCATTTCTTTTTGCTTCGCATTAAACCGGAATTGCCTCTTCCTAACTACTTTTTGTTCACTTTACATATTTTCCCCTTATTTTGTGCTCAATATAAATGAGCTTCGTGCATTAGTGTTTCTACATAAGGCTGCAAACTTTGTCATTGACTTAGCTTAGCGCCTCCGCAAAATTAGATATTGCTTCAATTTTGAGCTCTACCAGGCATTTTAACTGCTTTGACATTTTGTTCACCATGTGAAATTTTTTTATTTCTTCTCGGATCCAGTTGCTGCGATGACAATGTAGCAACTCCTGATCCCAACATCGGCGTCTCGGCCCCCCTCTTCCGCTACCTTTAGAGCAACACTTGCTACTTATTAACCAATCGTAATTTTTCGTGTATTTTACTAATTTCTACACGAGTGTTCTTCAATGAAATCATTCCAAAACATGCAAATGGAAGTAACCGTTTTCGATCGAATGGAAAAAAAGAACGGTGAAGAAACCGCCGAGAGACAAAATATTTGGCGGTGCCGGGACTCGAACTCCGGGTCTACCTACTATCCGGTCCCCAATATTCTGTCGGGTAAGCCGGACGGGATATTGGGAGACCTGGATTTTGAAACCCGGCGCCGCGAAAAAATGTTTCTTTTGGCAGCTTTATGGTCTGTGTTTCATTCGATCGAGTGCGACTCGTTCACCTGTATATTTTCAAATATTTGCTCTTTGGAGACCGTGTAACGTAATAAAGCTTTCCCGTGAATGTGTTCATATGCATATAAGCGTGGTGGTTTTAGGATTGAAACTTCCGTTCTAAATAGCCATGAAAAGTACACGAATGCGATCTGTGTAGGTTTAATTACACGGCCAGGGGCATAACATAGGGGTTTAATTTGCACGATAGGACCGTTGCTTGACTAAATAATGTTGATAAGCTTTTTAATGAGTGAAGATGGAAATATTATTCCAGTTAGAAACTTGCTCAGTGTTATCTCACACCAATATTTGTAAGCTTGAGACGGACTTCGAGAATGTGGGAAGAGCGCTAGTGCGCCAAAATTACCACTCGTTCACCGGGCGCTACGCTGGAGGTGCAAAGAGGCTCGAGGTGTACCCGAAGCACTTCTTATGAGTTGTGAATGCGAAAGCATGCAGTGCCGCTCCCTTATTTCGTCTGCGGCGTACTTGCCTGGACGGCCGAGTGCGCGCTCTCCTCGCCGCGCTGACCTCGCTCGGCGGCTGGACGCTTCGTGTTACCGGCGCGCTGGCGGCGCGGACACGCAGCGCCATGAGGGTGGCGGTCGTTGAAACGGAGGCGCAGCGGCCAATGGGAGTCTCGTTCTTTGAAGCTATGACGCGCGCCAGCCGATGGGCCCGAAGCCGAAATCCATCAGATTTCCGCCTCACGTGCGCGACATTGGGAGCGGGAAACTAGGTGCCGTTCGGCTAGGCTTTCCGCGCGGCTTCAAAGGCTGGAAGCCATCAGATCGCGGCTTCGCTTGTAAAAAAGGAGTTTAGGTGCCGTTTGGTGCGGCTTCAAAGCTGTTGACGTCGGCTCGCTCGATGGGACAGTTAATGCTCTCGCATTAAAACGCCAATAGGAGTCGGGAAAACTCCGCGGGCGTGTTTCGTGCCACCAGCCTTGCGTGCCTGCTGCACGAGGGCAGAGCTCTGCACTAGGGGTTACTTCAGAGTCACCACTGCGCTTCCCACGTGCTGTAAGTGTTTCTAAAATTTACTGATTTAGGTGATTTCGATTTCGCTCACCAATTTTCTAACTAAATAAATTTTTTTAAATTTTGCTAAAATCCTTGTTAACACATTTTAGCGTACTAATTCCACTTATAATGACTATTATACCTAATATTGCGCCCTTCCGGCTGCTTAAGTCACCTTCCCACACCGTTATAGTTCAGATTTTACGTTTTTTTAAAACACACCGTAAAATCAAAAGCGCACTGCACGAATTTTTTTTTTTTTAGGATCCTCAGATTTACTTTGAACTTTCCGTGATATGTGTACTAAAACGGTTTGTGTCGGTGGAGTTACACGATCAGAGTGACATAATATAGCGGGCTAATTGTTATGATAGTCGAAATTTAACTGAAATGGTCGATGAACTTTTAAAAGTGAGGAAAATCATCATGTTTTTCAGCTAGAAATTTGCTGAGCCCGTCGAATACTCCAACATCCGCTCATTGTTGGATTGGGAGTCCCCTGGGAAGCTGCGGTGGGGCGTCAAAGTTACTACTCGTGTAACCAGGTGTAAGACTGGCAGTGAAAAACGGTGATGATTGAATTGTTCTTATTTTTTCACTCTGTGAGCCGTGGCAGAGAAAGAAGCAACTTGGATCTTGCTTGACAAGCCTCTGCACTTCCCATAGCTGCAGGGAAACAACATGAACACACACGACACACGTATTCAAAAAATACGAATACACACAAAAACAATAAAGTAATATACATGACTTAAAGCGTAACGGCAAAAAGAAATGTTTTTTTTAAAACCGCCTATTTGGACAAGCATGTCACAAAACAAGTTTTCCGCGAAAAACAAATATAGTAATATTTATTGCGCGATACTAATTTTAGTTTGCGGCTATTTTCATTTTAAATCACGCGCCCCAAAGTTGGTATTATACGTGAAGCAGTGGCTGCTCTACTTCTTATTGGCTAAAAGTTTGATTGAGAGCTTAGATCTTGGTTGTTTAACCTTTGTTATATGTTTTAATTTCCTTTTGAGCCGCATATTTTTATGTTTAAAGAATACCCCATGTACTGAAAGTTATTTTTTACAAAAGGTTTACAAGACGGGCACCTCCGTTTGAATTCATGCCATAACAAACAAAAGCTTCAACATTCCTTTCGCATGGCCGCCGAAGTCTCTGCTCCGCCTGTCTCGCCTAAGTGACCAGAGTTTCGTGTTGACCCAGGTGCTTGAGTGAGCCTTCCTGAAGTGAAGTAGTGTTTGTTTAGCAGCTGTCGCATTGGCTATTGATAGGAAGCGACGCGGGGTTTGGCTTTCATAGCGCGGTTTGTTACTTTCGTTTTCCTGTTTGCTTTAATAGCGTGCGTTTTCTTCTTTTGCTTGCGCGAGCAAATGCCGATGTTTTGGAGATGTCAGCTCCTGTAAAGCGGCGTCGTTGCTCTGTCAACTGCTGCCAGATGAGCGATCGCGACAGCGTGTCTTCCAGCAGCTATGTCGATTCCGAAAGATGACAAGCTGAATGCTATTTGTCTGGAGGCAATCAAGCGTTCGTGTAGCGACAAACGTGTCCAGGTATGTTCTGGTCATTTCACTCCGCAGTCCTTCGAGATTCGCTCCGGGTGCACCGAATGTCCGCGAGTGAGACACAGCTGTTACGTAAGAAACCTGCCACAGCCAGTTTATTACGCGTAACAGCTGTTCGCAGAAACCTTCGGACATCCGAATTCTGCGTTACCCAACAGATTTCTTTTTCTTGGCTTCCGAACCATCTTACGTAAAGTTGTTTGAACTAAATGTGCAGTGTACTAGAGCACTGCACGGGCCGGAATTTCTAGGCCCGGCCCGACCCGGCCCGTCGAGACACGGCCGAGCCCGGCCCGGCTCGACAGAATTTTAAATCTAGGCCCGGCCCGACCCGGCCCGATAGTGACACGGCCCAGGCCCGGCCCGAGCCCGATAAAATTTTAATTAATGAGCCCAAGCCCGGCCCAAGCTGGAAAACTGGGACCGGATATTTTTTTCTGCACCATAAATATGCCGACTTAGAAATGTATTTTCGAGAATATGGGCGAAATATGCATATCAATTGCGACAGTCTTTGAACTCATGACACACCGAGAATTTCTGAGACAAAAGAATGGAATGTTTTATTTATGAATTTTTTGATCAGATTTTGCACTTTTCGTTGTTCCATTCAATTCGTTTCACAGAGAACTTTCTTTCCTAAATGTTTTTGTGGAGAAACAACAAATTGTCCATTGACTCTTTCTTGAGACAGGTCCGCCTTACTTGCATGACGTAGCCCTCCGCGCTAAAGTTCCGTTCGCTGCTAGCACTCAAGGATGCACAGGATGCGTTTGGATAGAAGGGACAGTTTCGGGAATTCCTTCTCGTGAGCTCTCCAGAAGCTCGCAAAGCTCAAACACTCCTGAGCACGAGTAGTCCTTCTTGCCGTGCAGGATACTCCTCCAATTCGTCGGTGGCTACCTTGTCATCCTCCGCCTCACACCAGTTTTGAAACAAACCCAGGCATCTTCTTTTCGAAACGGGATTTCGAACGTCATCGTCAGTCTCATCTTCATCTTGGGTCATTGCTTCAGTGACACGGGCAAGTAGCTCTCTGACGCGCACGTAGACTTCAAGGCGCTCGTCCTCGGGCAACATGCAGAGTTGGCGGAACGGAGGCCAGAGAAATGTGGCGGTCTTGTGGAAAGAGTGAAATTTTTAGCTTCGTATCCAGGAAATGACGAGCACGGACCTTGATCTTCTCGATTTCCACTGCCTCTACCTGGTTCTTCAACGCGAAAGCGTAAAACACAACCAGAGAAGGTGTTGGACGTTTTTCCTCCTCGAGCGCGTCGCTAGCACCTTTGAAGGGTTGCAGGAACTCGATTAACTCGTTGAGTGTTGTATTGTTCTCGCTTTCCATCACTGGATTGTTTCTTGACTCCAGTAGAGCTTCTATCTCCTCGAACTGAGAGCATACTGCCTCTAGCATGGATACCTTTCGCGCACCCGGTTGTCGCTTTCTCCTTTACGCTTGCGGGCACGGGAGGTTTAGAGCATTGAGGTGATAAAAATTAAGAAATACTTGCGTTGTTCGATGAAACCTTGCACTTGGGATGATTGAGATGACACATCCCTGTCTTTGAACGAACGATAGCGATTTTATTTTAGTTTATTTTAGTTTAGTTTATTTTATTTCCTTGAGCAAAGTTCTCAACTGGTCTAATCAATATAATCGTCCAAGCAGTCTTAGTTTCCAAAAGATAAACAAGAAACAAGAATCAGCTGATTGCTCTCCTTGAGTGAAGCCGCCGATTTTATTTTTGTTAATAAAACAAGTTTCACACCAGCTCCATGTCGTTTGGCTCCATCGCCCTCATCAGGTAGGCGATCTGGAGCACGACTTGGTTTAGAATGCCACAGAAAAAGTCGGCGTGATACATGATACAGCGGCTACCAGCCTTGAAAGCGACCTCCGGAGCGTTCAGGCAGCGGACGCACTCGCGGGCCGTCGGCATTCGCTGGCAGCGGCCGCAGCGGTACCTGGTTATTTGTAATATCGCAAAAGCCAATAGCAACAGTACACTAATTTTTTTTCCTTTAAGTCTTGATAAATCGAGTCAGTTGGGTAACACCCGAGCCATTCAGTGGCCAATTCGTCGAAGCAGGCGGCGTCTCCGCGCGAGAAAGTAGCAGCGAAGCAGTCCTTTGCACCGCCTAACGAACAAACAGCTGGAGTTCAATAGACTTCTTCCAAAACCGACGCGCCCCATCGCGGGGAAATACCACGCAGTGCACTCTGGGAACTAGTTGGCCACTCAGTTTCGGTTTCGACTGAGCAGCTTTATCTCCTGCTATCAAGCCGCGACCGAACGCGCTGCTTGCGTTTTCGCCTATCTGACTTTTCACGAATATACAATACACTCATTCTCGAGCGATACAAAAATGAAGACCGGGGCACTTTCCTTGGTTCCCGAAACACCGGATATTGTGCGTACGTATGCAAACGTAGTAAGACATTGGCTTAGTCACCTCACCCCTCGAGTGCATCTTTGAGCTCGATTTCAATAATCCCGTCTAGTACCAGTGAACTACAACGGTTACATTGAGCCCAGTGGCGGATCCAAGGGGGGGCGGGGCGGCGGGCGGCCGCCCCCCCCCCCCCAAACGAAGTCGACCCCCCCCTCCCCCTTCTCGAAGCGCAATTTGACATGGGTGGACCCGCCGGTGCACAAGAAAGCATGGGAGAATAGTATCCTCAAAATTTTTCCGCCCCCCCCCCCCCCCCCCAAAACGGGAGTTCTGATCCGCCCCTGATTGAGCCCTACACGTATTTTGTTTGCCAAACGTCCGCTTCTTGTTACTTCGCTGCGCGAAAAGTAAGCCGCATTCTCACAGGAGTATCAAAGTTGAGCCAGCGTTGACGCATTACCTTTTAAGGAAAACGCAATAAATTCGACCTCACTACTGAACAAAAGTTACTGTGATGTCTTCCTGGTGTCATCATACATCTCCCACTCAAATTTTATGCTGATATAAGCTAAAGTTTTCGCAAACGCTGAGATCGGCTAGCTACGACGGAGGCCCTAGCAAGTGTCCCCTACTCCTCACCTAAGCCTTTTGGACGAGCTTTGCTGACGCCCAAGATCTGTGCCTGAATGGTGTGTCTGAAATTATCTCGGTATACTCAGCCAGGAAGAAAGCAAACACATGGCAAATATTATGGTCATTAGGCAACCGTCAAATGCGCTTTGAATAATTTCGTTCGTTTGGCGCACCGGCTCATGCCCGTCCGCGCACTTCCGGCGAATGGTGCGACATTCTTCACACAAGTGCCTCGACTTTTGCTTTCTTAAAACAGTTTGTATGTGCGAATGTGCCTATATGATTGCAGGATAACTTTATGCGTATACGCGATGTTGAATATTAGAGAATATTAATGCAAGCGGGTGAGGGACTTCGCTTCGTACAGTGCTGTGGGGCACTACAGATAAGGGATGAGAAATGTGTTCAAATCGTTCAAATGGAGCTTTTCAATGTCGCCTCAGAGTTTTACCTCGCGTACTCAGGCGTATTAAGAAAAACAGTACTTGCAAAAAGTTATATTTCGTCTATGGACGCACGAAACAAACAAACTTTCTGATCAACAACACTAATGTAAAGCGCGAGCTCGATGTATGCATACTTATTGGTTGCTACAGCTTGTTGATTCGTACACAAGCGAAATCCCCGAGGTTCGCAGCGCCGAGATTCCCAGCACTGGCTAGTCCACATGCCTCGAAACGTTAACAGAAAGGCTCAAGTACAAAAATACAACAAGCATTCGTTAATACAAGCTATACGTCTTGGGCTTGTGTTAAAGCTTCGAGGTCTGGCCATTATAGGTTAGTTTAGAGACCACAGATGACGCTCTCGGGACCAGAAAACATGAGATAACGGCCGTTTATAGTCCACGCTCTGTGCTTGCTCTGTGTATAATCTCTTGTCGACGTGTCGATCGAAACCGAAACCATGCTACTCTCCTCCCTGGCCAACTAGTTCTCGAGAGTGCAACGCGCCGTGTTGCATGCGGGGCTTTATGGAAGTAGTCTATTACCGCGAGGTGTCGTCCAACCGCGGCGAAGGCTCGGGAGGCTCAGGCGGTGCGCCGTTTTCGTTGCTGTGCAGCCGTCCACCGCGGCGTATCTTCGACAAAACGCACTGTCTTTCAACTCCGCAGCCAAGTCAATCCAAGATCATATCCAAGTGCGAGGGGCTGGGCGATACTTCTCCGTGCTAGTCGAAAGGGCGGGAGTTTCAAATGTGGAGAGGTTGTGACTCCGACTAATTAACGTCCTGTGGCGTAAATATTGCTAAAAAATATATTTTTTTCGCGGAAGGTTGGTTTTGTGAGATGCTTGTCCCAATAAGGCTCTTTAAAAAACACTGATTTTTTTGCAGTTTTCCTTTGAGAAAAAAACAAGAAACGAATCCAGGTTTTTGTTATTCACAACAGCAACTCGATACTCGTTAACAAACAATTAACACATATTTTTATTGGCTTCACGCAATATTTTCGTATTCAGTTGGGTCAAACTATTTGAAAGACGATGTACTGTAGATGTTAGCATCAGGCTACCATAGTTAATTTTCTATTGCGGCACACTCCACGTGTCTGCACAACGGGTTTCATAAACTGTCACTGTTATTTTGAGGCTAGATAATGATTAAAATACTTTCGCTATTATCCTACTTTATTGGAAAACCGTCTATGAGGCCCACCAGAATTTCTGAAATGTTTCGGCGCAACCCACGAAATATTTGAGGGATTTGAGATGTCTATCGGAGTTTTCTAGGGGGCCTGACGCACCCTCCTAGATTTTCCAGAGGGTTTAATTGACACGTCCTGGTTCGTTTAGAGGCCCGCGGGATCTGTCGCAATCGTTTTCGGAAAAGCACGTGACCCAATAAAATAGTTTTAATGGGTCTGGGGGAGAAATCACGTGACCCTTCGGGATATATGTGTCGGGGAAGCCGCTTGGTCATTTTGTATTGGGAGGCCGCAAAGAGCGGACGCACACTGTCGGCTTCCCATCCCATGCGTGGGACCCATCTTCTAGTGCAGCTCATGTCAAATCAAGGAGAAGGCATCTCAGTGCCCTGTTTTCTGCGCCTCTTGGCCCGTCCGGCTTCAGGAGCTCATCGAACGAGCTAAATAAAAAAACACCGGAGACGCCACCGTGACGGCACCAGGGACGACACCGCGGAACGTGTTCAGGATTTCACGACGGCGACGGACGTTGGTTTCGCGTTCGTGGTTCTCGATAAACATGCTGTTGACAGTATATATGTCTGCGTGTGGTGCACCTGCTCGGTTTTATTAGTTGAACCACCGTAGATCTCAGGTATTTACCCAGCGGAAATGTGAGTACCTCGAAATATGTTCTTCTCCACAAAGACCTCGGTTATTCTTATTTGGTCTGATCGCTTTTCTCTACAGCGGCTTGCCCCCGGTTTTGGGTACAGGTTGATTCGTATCGTAGTTTTGAGTTACAGCATGCATCCAAAACTCAATGAATGAAATGAAAAGATTTTGTTGTCTTCGTCCGTTTTTTTTTTATTGCTCCCCATCTCAGGTCTCTACAAGATGAAGTTAGAATAACTTTTTAAACTGCGTTTTTTGTTCTATGATGCATTTTCCTTATTGGAACGTTAAAGCCTAAACATTTCTAAAACCCAAGACGGAGGCTACAAAGAGAGGGCAAAAACAAGACGTCTCAAACACAGCTACTAAATTTTCGTCAGGACACTCCTTTTATGCCCGTCATCTCCATACCGCCTGCCAATTGCACACCGATTGCTACAGTTCACTCACGACTACAAAAGATGGTCATAGGGTTCACAGGAAACAAAAAGACCACGCGCTGAGTACGAATACGCCCACCTTTCCGTTGGTTCAAAACTACACAATGGCCAAGGTCACTTCCAACCACCGACAAAACCTATCACACACCCTCAATAAAAAAATAAAAAAAGTTCGTTTCAGAATTTACACACGACTTCAAATGGTGACCATAAGGTTCTAAAAAAGAAAAAGCCCACTCCCCTCGGTACATATACCCCCACGTTTCCGCCTGTTAAAAACTACACAATGGCCAATGTCACTTCCAACTACCGACAAAACCTCCCACAAGCTTTAAAAAAAAAAGGCAGAGTACAATATTGAAAACTTTTTTGCTACACCATCGATTGCCATTGCAGGCTGGCTTATACAGTTTCCAACCAACAGCAGCTATCCTAATTGTCTCATTGAGGCCTCATTTCATACAATTGTTTTCTTTGAAAAACGCGGCTGGACCATTCCGCTCAGCCACGCATTTTCCACACTCTTGAAGACGTTTACCTATTTCAAATATAGGCGAATCATATTTACTCGCTCTCGTGTGCTCACCCAACCGATCATTCACACACCTTTTGGTTTGCCTTATATACGAAAAACAAAATTACATCAGAATATCATAAACCACGCCTTCAGTGGCAGTCGACTGAAGCAGCTCTGTGCTTTCTCTGAAAACTTCAAAATTAACTCATTTAAAGAAGTCGTTACAGTGCACACGCTGCTGACCATGCCTAGATTATAGATCGCCAGCAGATTCGCCACTTCTTTAAATATCTTCTCTAAAGGCCTTTAGGCGTGCTAAAAAAAATGTTCTGCTAAAAATCTGCCATGAATCGAGGTATTATATAAATTATATCGAAATCTCGCGAGGAAACGGAAAATTGCTTATAGGGACAAAACAATCAGACTAATTTGGTGCAGATGCTAAGGCGATGTCGAGCGCAATTAGCAATCGCAGAGGCGACGCTGGTATAGGTGCAGCAACCTTAGTTTATCAATCGATTCAACTGGTATATGACAGAGCTAATTAATAATCAAAACAGTGGGCTATATATAGAACACTCCGAACGCTTCGTACGTGCAAACCGGACCTATTACTAGACCCTACAAGAAAAAAAACAAAAAACATGTACAGTTAGGGAGAAAACAAAAAAAAAAGCTATGACAGAATTTTTATATATAAGTCTTAAAAGTCATCACGACTGCAAGCTGCAAAGAAAACAACAACAACAACAAATAGTTACTTTAATTCAAATAAGTAAAAAAACACACCAAAACACTAGTTTATTGATTGCCAGGTCCTTAAGCCTTCTCGGGTACGCGGTATTGTAGGCATCGGAGGAATAGCTTGCACACTCCACGCACGCATTTCCACAAAGAGAGAAGAAAATCGGCTCGGCGGCACGCACGGAAGAGCCCCTTTGACAGTGGCAGATCCAGAGGGGGGGGGGGGGGGTCCAGGGGGCCTTAGCCCTGCCCGCGAGCTCGTCGCTGACGCTCCCATTCTCCTACTGCCCAGTGCCCTAATATGTATGTGTGTATGTGCATGTGTGTGCATGTATATAAATGCGTATTTGTATATATATGCATATATACATATTTATGTATGTATATGTGGGTATGTGTATCTGTGTGTGTGT
>JAZHYW010044213.1:0-25477 GCA_037355805.1 Ixodes ricinus | reverse complement strand
ATGGGCGTGTTTTTAGTTCTCTTAATTTTTTTGCCCGATCCTCCAAAAATTTTTTCTGGCGATCGCCCCCACGGTTTGGCGATAGTTAACTAAAGGCACTGGCTTACGAAGGGGTAGGAATTCTCTTTTCAAGATCTTTAGGTTAGGCGCGTAGGCTACCGTCCGTTACAAAGGGCACAGCCGTTAATATAATAATACTATTAATATAATAATCGTCTTTATTTTCACTCCAGAGGAGTGAAGAGGGACAGAATAAAAAGTTGGCATGAAGCAGCTTGACGAGGCTCCTGATCACTCGTCAATGCAGGCGCCACTGCAGAAACACACAATAAACTACACTGACACGCAGACACTAGGAAAAAACAAAGACACAGACAATACACATAAAAACAAGCTCTTACGAGAATACAAAAGGCAGCAAAAGTTTTAAAAAACGAAGAAAAATGTACATATAAGAGGCAGTAGCTCTTACAAGATGAAAAAGATTCAACATAAAATGACATGTGAGATCAAGAACTTCTCTGTGGTTATTTCCAGAACGACATTATTATATAAAAGTTTATTCAAAAGTGTGGTTCAGTTTTACGAAATTGATTGATCTCCGTAAGTTGTTGGGTATGTTACCTGCATATGTTACAAGTATTTTTATTAACGGGTATTGTAAGAAGAAACGTACAGTATGTACTTTAACGGAACATTTGCAATGAAGTAATATTTTTTGTTCTAACTGCTGTTCGGATTATAAAGACACTGACAGGGTATTTAAGGCCCCGCCAAGGTTTTTATTTGTACATGACATAGGAGAGCCCAAATACCCTGAACACAATTTACGGCTACGAAATTCGTTTTCTCTCCGCCCGAAAACCGACGATCGAGAACTGGCCGGTTTGAGTCGCGCTCACTCTCTTAATCTCCGTGGTCACGTGCCGTTTTCTATGGTTTAGACACAACCACCAAATATAATCAAAGTCGTGGGTCATCGAAGGCAAACACTCATCAATATTAAAATAGAAAAAAATATGATACCCATTTTTTTTGTGGCTTCTTAAAACCTTCAAATAAGTTGATTAAAAAAAAACTTGCATAGTTACGTGACCTTTGGCAACTTTCTCTACCTCTATATTTCCTCCTCCTCAGTCCAGTTTCGCCTTCGGTATCGAGCAGTTGCGTTTTTTTTGTTTTTACTTCATTAAACATAGTATGTGACGCTGTAGCAAAATATTAATTGGATAGTCTTTTGACACCATAAAAAAATCGCATGGCAAATTTGTTTTATTCATTGGGGATGTCAGTGTTAAAAAAGATAATAAATTGAGTATAGGTACTCCATTACAGATTTGCGCTAATGCGCAGTTCTTGCTCGGTTAACAGTGTATGCTTGTTTTGTTTAGTAGTGGTTCCTCATACCACGAGACCGTAAGTTATTTCTGGGGAAAAACAAGGAATTATATATTAGTCTTTTAGCATCCATCCATCCATCCAGGCTTGACTGTATGATGATCTACCCACGGCAGGAGAAGATGCATGGCTTTCCGAGGCCACTTGCAAACGTCTAAAAACAGCTATCCACTGGTATTATATCGTGACCCTAACCTCAAAAATACTCACATCTATATGTTGGGGGAGCACAGAACACACCCGGACGCACAAACATTGCCCCACACGTGCACACTAGGCGTCGACGCTGTGGTGTCAGCAATCAACAGCAACAATACCTATTCATTGCAATGTATTTTATTTTATTGGTGCTTCACGGTATTGCTACCGACAATGAGACAAACGTTCTAGATTCTTTTCTTCCTTTTCTTTTCTTATTTTGTTTTTTTCAATGGCGGAGAAAGAGCATGCACGGACACGGGCATTTCGCTGAGAACAATATCGCCATCTAAAGATTCCCGCGCAGCTTGCCGGGTGGCCTTTCGGAAATTTGTTTTTCATCTTGTTTTGCACGTGTATCATTTTACGTTGACGAACTCAATCCTGTGCCTTCGATGGCGCTGCACGCATGGGATGGATGATAGACGGGGTATAACTTTCTCACGGCCTCAACTGTGCTAATGATGAGTATGATCGTTCGTGGCATTGTTCTTCGAAGCAATTGGGTTTGGTGCACTGGTCAAACGACACGGACGTGTCACGCTATGATCGGGTCAGTTTAAAGAACACGTTGATTTTGTCGATAGACCGTTTTGATTGCGCAGCGGAATTGTCATTGCACTCGGCGTTCTTGATCGGACGTGGTGTGATTCATCTGAGCCCTCCACACGGTACAGCGTCGAAACAGGAGTAGTATTCATGCGTAGCGCGGGGTTCCGTGTTTTCTAAAACCGATAAACCCCGAAAATTAATCCCCGAGCCGTTTTTTTTTTCAATATGGGGAAAATGCAAAACACCAGAATACACCCTTACCGGAATCGCTGTTGGAAACCCTAAGACGCTATGTTTTGACTATGCTAGAGACTACATCCAGCAACACTGTTTACGGAATGCGCCGCCATGACAGCGACGGCTGTCATGGCGGCGCAACGGCTGTCATGGCGGCGCGAGCTCGTTCATGGCGTCATACGGGTGACGCCGCTACCGACGATCTCCTACCGAGTAGGAGCTTAGCGGCGATTACGGAGAACTTCGTAATCGGTGAAGTTAACGAGTACTATGCCGCCATGAAGACGAGCGACTGTACACTCTCAAGATAAAAAGAGTGTAAAAAGGGCTCTATCGTTGCACCCTTTGTCCCATATGATAAACTCCAAGATGGAAAATCCTTTCGACGTACAGAGCCCTACAGTAAAACATGGCGGCCCCAAATTTTTACGAGGGGCTCTATAACGGTGCGATATAACTTCTTAAATAGCTGCTAAAGTACGTATCAAAGACCACAGGAAGAAAAACACCGAGAAGTTTACAGTAGGACAAGAAAGCCCCGATTATTTTTTTTTGTAGCTCAGCAAAACGTACATTAGCTATTTTAATAAGATGTACCACATGGCTATCAAGCCCGTCGTAAAATTTCGGGCCGTCTGTTTGACTGTAGGGCGTTGTACGTCGAATTAAAATTTTGGGGTGTATTGCATGGGACAACGGGTGTAATCGACACACCCTTTACACCCTTTTTTCTTGGAGAGTGTAAACGGAGGTGTAGCTACGGATTTCTCACCGAAAACTTCCTTGAGACACCATCGGTTGAGGCGGCGGCATTTCTGCCTGGATAAATCCTAATCCTGCGTTAACGATTGCCGTGAGCTGCGTACTCTACGTTAATGTTTTCATGTCTCGTATATAAGATGCCCCCCAATTTTGTGTCTTCTGTAACGCAAAAAGCTTGCCCCGGTCGAGTTTACGACAATCGTCAGTCCCTATAGCGCGCAACCGTGTCTCTCGGAAAGCAAACAAGGATACCGTGAAATCTAATAGCAAATAAAGTTCACAAGAATCAAGCCCATGCTAAAGTGTTCTCATGTCGACTGCATTATTCAAAGGCCTGGCTATATTGTCGTTGCAGCACAACATGTAGGAGCGCGTACGAACAAGCAGCTTTCGAAGCTTCTAGTGTGACAGCACCAGTAGATCAGCTACACTATTAAGAGCACACTTTCGGTCATGTATACAACATCCGACGGACATTTTCCTTTCTAAAATAGCTCATTCGAGATTCCAGTCCGTATACGTCGCGCGGTTCGCGTGCACATTTCGTTCCGCTCCAAGCGGTAGGACCTTGCTGTTTAGACTGATTTCTCACCTCGTCTTAATATTATTGTTTACCCGTGTCCATGAGTGGCGTTGGAGGAGCGGCGGGAACGCAATTGGGGCTTCGAGCACCCTCGCCATATCAATGGCGGTCGAGAGTGAGCAGACATAGCGCCCGCGTGCAGTTTTGAAAAATCACTCGACTAGATGGCGCGAAATTTGCGGGAGGGTCTATCATCGATAGAAGGAGTAAGTTTCGGCAGAATCTGCTCACCCTGATAACAGCCTGGGCAGCCGCCCGCTTTTCGAGGCTCGTGCGGGAGCGCTACGGACGCAGGTGTACCGCCAACACTTCTACCAGACAATGGGGAGTTTTAGAATCGCGCACGCTAAAGCTTTGCGTACGCAATCTTAGCGTGCGCTATTTTTCGGAAATAGCGTGCGTACGCAGAGAGTCTTTGCGCTTCTCCAAGGAGGATTCGTGATGGCAAGTTGGCTAAAGCCAAGACGAGCAGAGTTAAAAAAAATGACGTCTTCCAGAATTATGTCGGCGGCTGCTTTGGTGGCGTGGCGGCGTCGTGAGTGCGACGTCGGAGGCATCCTCGCGACTGCGATTTTCAATACGGAACGACATTGTACTCGGTTTGGCAACGATCACCGGCAACTTGATGCTTGCGAAGCGCGAACATTTCTCGGCGAAGGTACGATGTGCGAAGGTCAGTACACGAGGCCTTTCTTGCCGAGGTGACGCAAGCGGACACGACCGGTCAACCGCTCGCGTCGCATTCTCATGTTTAAACAAATCTAAAATAATACTCTGAACAAAAAATATTTCTTTTTTTCTAAAGTTACAGCATTTTGTGTGTGAAATAAAAATTGTGACTGTATCTTGGTGGCGTCGCAAGCGCGAGCTGCTTGGGCTTTTGCGTCGCGACGGAGAAACGCTATTCTAAAACTCTCTTGCGTCGCGTACGCTAATACAAGCGCTAAATTTAGCGCTGGCGTGCGCTAAAATTGCGTACGTTATTCTAAAACTCCCTAATCATTGGTGTGTCGTGTACGCGGTTGATCAGATGCCGACGCTTCAACAGATGGTACTGTCGTGCACCTGATCGCAACCGGCTCAACCGGCGGAGTGCCATCAGCTGACCCGAGATTGCGCACTGGTGGAGGTGCTGGGCTTCGAGCCTGTTCGTGAACCAGCCTCTATACTGGCGGGGGAACACTAAGCAAGGCGCTGACACCACGCCGAAGTCAAACGGAATGTGAAGAAAAGGGTGGTAGAAACTACCCACAGAAGATTGGAACATTGGTGGACTTGGGCGAAGAATAGGGTCGTGTAAACCCCACAGGCTAAACCAAAAATACTATGGGACCAACCTGTTTAAAAAGAACAGCCTCAAATCATCATCATCTAATAAATTTGTTCTCGAATTATAATAATAATAATTATATAAACAGAGCTTTACGGGAAGAAAGCTTTTATCTGCAACTTTATTTTGTGTTCATCCGAAACACAGCCCCCTGAAATGTCCGCGAGGCTGTTGATTTCTTCAAATTCACACCCCCACTATCCGGTTTTCTTTTCTTTCCGTTACCGGGACTTTTCCAAGCATTCGTGTACGCATACGTTTCCTGAAGCTTGGGGAATCCCCTGGTCTTGTCCTATTTCCTTCAGTCCCGATAATCGCCCTGACACATTTTTTTTTACCGACGGCGAAGATTGATACCGAAAAAACCGAGTCCGTGGGAAAAGAATAAACCCCGAACCCATCTTCCCCCTCCGAATTTGAAGAAAAAATAAATTTGACAACACGGAAGCACATATGTGTATAGGCAGGCGGTCTCGCGGAGGAGTTACCAAATATTTCAATCGAGCTTGTTACGATCATTATCCCCAGTCAAAAAAAGTATCTGATCAGATTACTTGGTGACTAGACAGTCGTGTAAGCTGAATATCTACATCAAACGTAAGTGGTTTCGTTAGTCCTTCGCCGAATTTCTAATCCCCCGTTCTATGGACGTTAAAAAAACCAGGATGTCCTAATATGCGCTCCTTACGTGATTTGTTCTTTGTGTGTTTTTATGAGTAGCATTCCGCGTTTTCGGAGTTTTGGGCCGCCTAGGGGGATGGGGTTTCAAAACTTTTGTTTCGCGAAATTCGAAGGCTGTTTAGAATGACACAACGTTATTAGTCTGTCCGCTATTCATTTTCATGTTTAGAAACCACACACGCCTGCTTGAAGTGGGTGTTAGAAGACGAAAAGAAAAGTAAATAGATGAATGCATGCTCTTGCATTTGAGCAGAACAGAATACGAAAAAATGACGTTTACCATGTTCTGACTGAAAATGTTTTTTTTATATATTTGCTCTGGATTTTATGATATAAAATGAATGCACTAATTGCGAGTTGAATGCGGTTCCGAATTTTTCGGTTGCGGTTCGGATGTGGATACAATGTCTGTGGACGCGGATCGGATGCGGATATACAATAGTTGAAGAACATTGCGGATGCGGATCGGATGTGGATGATCAAACTGTTATCCGCGCGGCGCTCTACTCATCAGTGCACTCGGCTTTTTTTCATTACGTGCATGGCTAGTGGTGCTTACAAACGTCACTATCACGCAATGTCGTTTTCTGTCCCCTCAACGCAGCTCGGAGGCAACGCAAACTGTCGCGCCTATTTAGCGAATTAAAATTTTGAAACTAACGATTACCTATCCTGAAAGAATCGGAGTGTCAATGCAGCCCATTGTAACCTTGCACTTCATACTTGTAAAGCCTAAGAGAGGAAGAAAAAAAAACATCAACGGACAGTACAACACAGAATCTTAGGCGCCGTGTTGTTCTGTTCGTTTTTTTTTTATCCTCACCGTTTCAGGGTTTACAAGTATGTCGTTTCCTAACCATCTCGCCTGCACTTTCTCCCTTCTGAAAAGCAAAAAAGACTTGCACTTCTCTCGATTAGGAAACACCCACGAAGTGCACGTGTGTTGACCCCGCCGTGCCTACCTCGCTCGCAAATTCCTTCGCATAATGGAGGTCGAAAGAATAGAGGCAAGACGCCGAAACGGGTTGCTTATGCACTGCCACTAAGCCCAGGCTGTCAGTCATGCACGAGCGAGCGCGATGAACGTAACCTTACATTGCCTGCCCCAGCTGTTAGGCGTTTTCTTCTTTCGCCTTATCTTACTAATAGTTAGGTTTCCTCGCCGTGCGGCCGCCCGCACACAAGACCGTTTAATAATACTGGGCGCACGATTCTCGGTGTCTTCGAGGCAAAGTGCCACTAGGAAAAGGCCACCGACCAAAACTACCTAGAAGACAAGGCCGCGGCGCCCTCTTGCGTCAATATCGCCGGCAATTCCCCTCTCGCAGCGTCTCACAACGGGTGCGACGCTGGTACGTGGCGTCACCAAGGCACACGCGTGCTTTAGCGTGTTTTCCGCTTGGGGCGGGTCGAGGATTCATTAACGATGACGTCATTCGCGCACCTTGTCTTCTGGTGGGATACCTACTGTCAAGACCGGATATAACGAAGTCGGTTATAACGAAATAGCGGCTGCAGCGAAGCGATCACGATATCCCATTTTCTTTTGCACTTCGTTAACCGAAGTCGGTTATAACAAAATAGCGGATATAGCGAAGCGATTTCTTGATTCCCGTTGACTTCGTTATAACCGGTCTCGACGGTATTGCACTGACAAACCCAACATCGATACATATATATTTTAATGCAAACGACTTGAAATGATCCCTAGATCATGACGCGGACGGCGAAATGGTGCGCCCTTTGGCCTTTTTTTGTGTTTTAAAAGAATACCGTAAGATGTCGTTTAACTTGCCACCCCCCCCCTCTCCCCCTTCATTGCTCAGGGCGATCAGGCAATCACGGGTGCTTTGAGACGGAAGGCTTCTATATCGAATCGGCAAACTCCGGTCTCGATTCCGACAGGGCATTGAAACATTCGGTTAAACAGGGACATTACCAATAAATACAAAATTACCCGCCAAACGTTTACTCATCTTCATTTCGGTTGTATTTCTAGTGTAATGCCACATACTTGTACACTTGCCGCGAAGCTATATACCACATAGATCAGACCTGCAGCCGCAACATCGCAACGAACACCAACGTTTGTTGGCCGACAAAAATATATCAGCTCGTTGTCGACTATAGTGCAAACTCGCGCAGTAATGAATGTTCGCAAACGTGATTCTGCTGTAGCCGACTAATAACGCTAAAACGTTAAAAAAAGTTTTTTTTAGAACGTGTATTAATGAGAATTGCGCTTCACTTGTCCAGTGCCCTTCGCAAATGGCATTTTACAAGATGTAATCGTATTTTGAGCACCGTCATTCTCTGGGGCCCATCCGCGTTGTTCGCCGAGATGCTGTCTTCGTGTTCTGCAAGAAAATAAACTGGCAGACCTTTTTTTTTTAGAATGTATTTGGCGACGTTTTTACAGTCTCAGTGAAACTGCTCGCAGAAGACTCGCACATGCGCCGTTTGTACCGTGCGGCCACTCGTATACCGTATCGCATGTGCGAAAACGGTTCCATAAAACTTTCTAGTGCCTGCGAACTGTCTTTTATACGAGGTATTGACAGTATGACCGCGGCATATACTGCTAATCGACGAAGAGATCCCCAGCGCATTAATTACAGCGTCGAACAAGTGAGTTGTTCACAGCAAGACTGTTCCGTACATCGCTGACTCTATTCGACGCGCGTGAACACGAAACGCGGGCCGACTTCTGTTTCCCAAATCCAGTTTTAGCTTCCAGGTGTCGCCGAATTCGAACTGCATATACGGCGCGCATCCCTTCGCGGCTGTGGCACGCGTGTGGCAACAGCCCGTCCTTCACCCGCATCCGACAAAGTGCGTCCCTCAGTTGAGGATAGACACGACCTACTTCGCCACGCAGCTTTCCTTCCGGTCGTTTAGTGAAGGTGACAACAAAGACAGAAATAGAAAGAAAATAAAATGCTTATACAAGCACTTAATATAGCAATGTATCGCGGATAAAAAAGAAAAAAGAAGGCTTGTGCGACGCGAATTTGCTATAGCTTCCGCATTAGCAAGTACCACGTTCTGGAGAAGATAGATGGGGAGTTGTCATCGTCACTCACACACCTCTGCCGCGTTGGAATATTTGTGTCTCCGTGCATCACGGAGTACGTTTTTAGGCAAAAACAAACCGCGCCGAAATGAGGCCACGGAAGCTTCTTTAAAGAATATCGTCATCCAGTAAAAAAGTGCGATAAAAAATACCGATCACTCAAAATTAGCACAGAAATTGGGGGACATAAATCTATAAGGTGTGACGACACCGAATGCTCCATGTGTGGACTATTCTATACCCTCGTTGTGCAAATAGACTACTTCTAAAAATTCCTGCATGCAACACTGCGCGCGTTGCATTGTGGGACCTCTTTGGCCATGGAGACGAGTATCACGGTTTCGATTCCGATTCCTCCTTTGACGAAGTAGTGCATCTTAGCACTGGATAAAAATAAAGTCAGCGCTCGCTTGCATTCCACGCATTCATCTTCGTGAAAGCCCACGTTAAAACATGGACCTCCAGCGGCCGAAAAGACCTGCCTGGACTTAGCAAGGACTAGGAGTGAGGCCTAGGGCTCTATGTTGCGCTTTTGGACTCCCAGGAGACTAGGAAGAAGGAAGTGACGTCAACAACGCTCATTGGATGTTGATTGGTGGAGTCGCTGATGACGGTATCTGCTAAGATACCGTCATCTGCTAAGATACGTTCATTCACACCTACGTCACTTCCTTCTCCCTAGTCTCCTGGGAGTCCAAAAGCGCAACATAGAACCCCTGCTTCGTCCCATACCTTTCTGGTGGACTGTACTATTATACCATTCCAGAGAGCAGCATGACAGGGATCATTTAAAAGCCTAGGACATTGGGACGATGGAACGGGATGATCGGCCCAATAATATTTTCTTCTTCCTTTGTTTACCTGCGCACAAACTCAGGTATGTCGGGAGCCCCCAAGTGTCGTGCCCCAACTATTCTATATCCGTATTGGTAGGCAACACCATAAGTTTATGGAAAATCACATATTCGAAAATGCAAGCACTGTACTTGGTCGTGACGGGATGTCGTGAATTGAGGTTAGCAAATCGAAACCGAAACGGTGACCAAAAGGTATCCATGCAAGATGCTTTGCGCGGCACTGCGCCGCTATCGCTTCGATTTTGTAAGAGGTCTTTTGTACAAAGTACAACAAAAGATGAAAAAATGTTCTGTATACTTTCTTAGAATATACCGATCTCACTAAGCGTTCCACGTATGCGTGACGGCACCATAACTTTAGTCATAGCCTCCTCTATATTTACAAAGCCTGGCATTTCGACGACGGAGCCATAGAGTGCCCGGCCGTAGAATTTGGAGCGCGCGGATTGGTAGCACAGGGCATTTCTCGGGGAGCCTGTAGCCAGCGCACAGCTTTTGCAGCGGCGAGGACCTATGGTTTTAGTTCACGGCCTCCGAGATCCCGAAGCGCGCGCGCTTTGAGATCTCGGAGGCCATGTTCAAACCCGACGAGAAAAGAAGCGGTAGCGCGAGGAACGCGAAGAGCACGTGCGCACATTCCATCGCTCGGGACAAGTGTTTTCGGCGTCTCGCCGCAGCGGGGCGCCCGTTACATGGCATCTCCTCTCATCCGTTGTCTGCCGCTCTACCTTTTCACTTTCGGCGGCCGCGTCTCGTAGCGATTTGTCAGACTTTGTGAGTATATAGAGGCAGGCTATGCTTTAATAGACCTATTGCTATATTACTCCAAGCATCAAGGAGAATGCAGGGATTGGTGTTCCACGCGCCACACGTGCTGGCCTCAGCAGAAGTGACTTTTCTAAAAAGCAAAATTACCTAAAACAAAAGGCTATTGCACGCGCGTCTCGTCAACGCTTTATTTTGTTTATTTACTTAGAATCTTCTATACAGAGGAAGGCGTGCGCGTGCGGCGCGTGGAACAACAATGCCTGCATTCTCCTTGATGCTTGGGTTATATAGCAAATGGCCTATTCACGGAGAGCGAGGCGGCAGTGCACGAGACGGCTCGTGCCGTTTCGTGCTGTGCGCGCACAGAGCGCCAGCGAGGTTGTCCCACATGCAGAAAAACCAAGTTCCCTCGATGCATTCCGCGCAGCGTAACGAAACTGGCTGGTGAGATCGGTCAATAGAAAAGTTGTCATCCGTAATAGGGCTTTGAAAAATGATCGATCGTCGCTTTTCAAAGTCGTATTTCGAATGACAGCATTAGTCATATGCGAAAAATCGCCTAATCGGTCAAATTCACGCTAAAAAAAAAAAGCCTCGCAGTGTCCTATACTTCGCTTCGGCAGGTCCAGACCGCATGCCAAAGCTGCAAGCGCGAGCTCCGGGGCTTTCAGCATCCCCGCCAAGCTATCGCGTGCTCGTGCAGTGTCAGCTTTACCTGTTCTGGGCCACATGCTCGCGCATGCAGCATGGGCTGCGTCTGGACCGGAGCTGAAACGAAACGCCAGTAGAAGATTTCAGGCTCGCCTCACCTAGTTGAGCTGGTTAAGCGGGGGTCACAGTGCTCATACGTCATACAAACTACAGCCTGCAAGCACCAGCCCCCCATATCTGTGGTTGGAATGACGCGTGCAAAGTTTTCTCCTTGATCTCATTGGCATGCGTGGCATTCGAAGCGCAGGATCTGCCAGACTCGCGTTCGGATCTGTATTTAGTGAGTGTTTGAGGCAAAGTGCACTCCGAAAAACAATCTGGTGCGTCTACTCTTCCGCAAATGCACTTGGGAAAGCCAATAGC
This sequence comes from Ixodes ricinus, assembly GCA_037355805.1. NCBI lineage: Eukaryota > Metazoa > Arthropoda > Arachnida > Ixodida > Ixodidae > Ixodes > Ixodes ricinus. The sequence goes on along the minus strand of JAZHYW010044213.1, from coordinate 13,964 downwards.
AGCAATCCACAGCAGGACGACACTTAAAATGTTTAAACATAAAAAAAGTAAGATGCGCGCTGTGACACTGAGCATGGTGCTTCTTCATGCTCAGTGTAACGGCAGTTCAATCAGCTGGGTAAGTTGGGGTTTTCTAAATTATACTCTCCTACGCTTTTCTCCCGAAGGTAGCCCTCGCCGCAAAGTTAATTCACGTCACCCTCTGTTTATTTCTGTCATACCATTACCTTCCCGTCTAATTCGTCTTGAATTGACTCTACGAATTTAAGGTCGATAGGTCTGTCGAATCCAAATCTGGTGAAACGAATTTCTTGGGTTTGTCGTTAGTAGAGAGGTTTAGTAGATCCTTCCGATGACTGCGATAACGATACCCGATACTTCGCCGACGCCTTTAGGCACGGGCTTTATCGTTATCGGGTACCGTAATCGGAGGTATCGGAATGATCTACAGGGTGTCCCCCAAAACATTTACTTTTTTTCCGCAATAATAAACTATGCACCTCCGAACTCTCCTTTTCCGCCCCAAAAAAGGTAGCCCTAGCCATCCTAACCAGATGATAAATTTTCCGAAGTGAGCGTTATCTTATTAAAATGTTATAACCGATTTTCAAAACTTTTCAATGAAAAAATGGTGGCCGATAAACCTCTTATAAATCCCGGCTCCGCCAAATATTTTGTCTTTTAAGCGGCTTCGTAGCTGTGATTCATTCTATCAAGTTCATATGCCTATATTCGATAATTTTGACAACTATATACACAAAAAGAGAGACAAGTCGTCCTGATCGGCCTGTCATGTTATGTGTATTTTATATATATATATTAAATCATACATTTATAAGGGTATTAGAAAAAAAAACATAAATTGAGACTCGCTGGAACGTTGGTACCATATAGAATTACGAATACTGACCATCCCGCTGAGGTCCAGCTAACGAAATGGACCATATAAATACATAACGTAGATAGAATTTCCTTTGTTTTTGTTTTTCTTGTTCTTATGGGTATTAAGGGAAAGTCTTTGCCAGGTTGATCACAAGCGTTTCGTGAGCGTTTCGTTTATGTCCCGTTCACTCCTAAACTTACAGTGCGCTGGAAGTTATGTGCTCGTTGGTCCAGTCAAACGTCAATCTTTCGGCACGTGATCACGCTCCCGCATACAACGACGTTCAGAGAGCGGGGACAGGTGATTAAAGGCAGGCTGTTTACAGGCTGGGCCAATCCGCAGCTTCCTTAGGGGTGTCTCATCTGCCAAAGGGTGGAGAGAAGCTGAGACCAGGTAGCGCGGGAAATAGGCAGTAGTTCAATTATCCGGAAACTTGGACGTTGCAGACACTAATGCCTGAGCTCGCACGAGGGCGACAGACCGAAACAACCGACACCGACAAACCTCAAGCATGTGCGGCATGCACGCTGAAATACCTTTGACAGGTATGCATTCTCTGGGTGCTCGTGCAGTGAGCATGGGTGACCGCAAGCCTGCCAAAGCATAGGCCAATAATACCTTCGCGTATACCTGCTGTACATCCTTGCGGCTTCTCGGTGTCGGTTGCTTCTGTGTGTCGCTCTATATGAGACTCGGCCTAAAGCCCTCGATGTGTTTGTGTCTGTCTGTCTTGCCAGTAGCGTCAAATGCGCCAGTGTACGACGCCCGCGTCTCGAGCGGCCCTTGGAAGCAAATGGCGGCGCAGCACTGGAATGAGCGACCCCTGAAGCGAATGGCGGCGAGGCAGCCGCTGGTGGCACGTGTCTGGCGCATTTCCAAAGCAATGGTTGGCGGTACTTGTAAGCGTGATTTTTATCAAGGGAGTTTAGTCAGCACCAGTGGCGTAGAGGTGCGCATTATTTTTTGCAAGAAACTGGAGATTGAAGCCAACAAAGCATGCTGCGATTCCATTTCCCATGTATTCTTGTCAAAAAAGGCAGCGTGGGCGTTATTTTTGTATACATGCCACCACTACTACAAGCTCGTTACATGGCACGTAAACAGCGTCTCGGTAAGGATCATGGCCCGGGCCCGGGGGGGGGGGCTCTGCCAGCAGGGGTATCGGTGGCCGAGTGGGCTAAAGCGCACACCCAGCTCGACGCGCGTGGAGCTGAAAGCTCGCGCTGCCCAGAACCCAGGGATCCTGGGTTCGAGCCCCACCCCTGCCCGTTTCGATCTGGACCGAGCGTCGTACTGCCGGCGTGCGGTCGTGTATCATCACTACTGCGTGGCGTCGCCAAAGACCCCAGGCTGGCGGTTGTACTGCACTGGCCTTTAAGCGAATTGCTCATCTACAGCGAGTGACTCGTCGCAACTTTAAAATGGCTGACCAACGACTCGCTGTGCATAAAATATCCCCACAACCCAATTTCTTGGGGGGGCCCTGCCCCCCCCCCCCCCCCCGATCCCCCACCAGGGGGGCACGAGCCCCGATGCCCCCCGAAGTCTACGCCTATGGTCAGCACTGGTTGCGCGTCCGCTGCTGCACGCTCGTCTGTTCCTTTCGCGCCTGTTTCAATTCCGTGAGTCCCAGTGTAACGGCTCAGGGAGATGTCGCTGTTGATATTTTCGAGAGCGTTTACCACTTTCCTAAAGGGGGTATTGATGTGGTCATGTACTAAAGAAGAGAAGGAAGAAGTAAATGGCGGGTTTGGCGGGGACCGCCCGATTTGACGGGGGATGGATCGGTCCCTCAATTTCCCAGAAATGACATCGGGCCAAAGCTCACTCGCATGGACACCCGTTCTTCGTTAGCGGAGAGCATGGGTGAGGTGGTGACGAGGTGCAAAATTGTGGTGCTGCAGTAGGTATCCGCCGCTCTACGCGTTATATTCTCCAGCCGTCGTCATGGATGTGGTGCGCGGTTTCGGCGAGTACCTCAGCAGCAACAAAAGGTACGATCGGCCCTCACTCGTCACTTCGGTGTCTGGTATCGGGATATGTGGAACTTCGACGTCTTAATACAGGATGTCCCCCAACAAATTTACAGTTTTTTGTGTTTTTTTACCGCCAAAATAAACGTATCGCCGAGCGTTACTTTTTCGTTTAAAGTAGAACTAAAGGTCCGAACCAAATGCCAAAGCTTCAATACGAACCTATAGTTCATTTAAGAGTTCTAAGTGACTTTCTGAACATTTCAATGTGCAAAATAGCGGCTGACGGAGCTCTCAAATACTTAGAGTTCTATGGTGTCAGGAAAACACTTATAACTTTTGAACAAGATAGCGGTTTGTGCTGACACTTTGGCATCTGGTTGCGTTCGCCACGCTGGCTACATTTGGGTGGCGAATGAGCGTTGGGCGATGCCTAGTTAATTTTTGCAGTGATAAAAAGCCTGTACATAGTTTGGGGGGACACTCTGTACATGGCTTGTACCACGTCGCATCAGCTGCCCTTGTGAGGGACCTTGCTGCTGCGCACCTACATTATGCCGCTTATACTATTTTGCTCCACCGAATTTCGGCTTTGTCGGCAAGAAGTGGTAGGAATGACGGTTGGTAGGGTACGACGACGTATCGTGCAATTAAGCCATGTATACTAGCGACATTAACGTATTGGCGAGTCCAGCGAAATCGACGGCACCTACGTGGCTAGAAGAGAAAGAAAGCTGTGGCGGCAGGTTCGCTCGCGCCAGCCTTCTCAATCTAATCGGATTTTCACAGCACCTGGCGGTCTAAAGACGAAGTCGTGAAACTAGGCTCAGAAATACGTGGTGAAAATCATCAATACCATGAGTAATTTGGGAATCGTAAGCGACTTTCTTGATTTGAAGGTTCGAACATGCATGTGCGAAAAACCAACCGAAGATTGGACGTAATTCAAAACGTGATAAAAAAGCTTCACATCATGCTCTCAAACGATCGAGCAAGTGTGGGTTTTTATTGTACATAAATTGCAGATATGCTATAATTAAACCACGTTTCTGATCTAAGGGTGGTTTATGAGAAATGCCGTGGTTGGTCAAATATAGTGTGGAACAATTTTCGCATGTTGTAATTTTTGTGCGATTTCTGTTTTTTTTTTTTTTTGCACATGTGCTTTATATTTACGCGAGTGTTGCGACGTATCCCAAAACCGTTGAAGGGCAGGCAATCTTGACTTTTATTCTACGTACTATCATCTTTGATAACTGTCATAAAATACGTCCTATACACATGTGTGCACGACTGGCGGTAGTAATGAAGATACCGTCGGCCTCTGAATGTGGTCAGATTCCGGGATATCTTTGTGGCGAGTCGCTTATCGACCGAGACCGCGTACGGGGACAGTTACCGCTCGAGAACCCTGGAGGAAAACTGAAGGCGGCTGAATGCAGTACACGGGAAAAGTGCCGTACCAACCTGTTTTGACTTACAAACAGAACTTCATCGCCTCGATATAGGTCCTTGTTTATAATGATGACAACGTTATTAGTATAAGGCGGTGACCAATTAACAGCGCGATTAGTGTAAAGAATTATGATATCATACGCTATTTTTATTTATACTCATTGCTGACCTTCATTTGGAGGCACGAAAAGTTAAAACAAGTTAATGCACAAAAAAGTTACATAAAACACACTTCTAGTAATGTTCTAGCACTCAGCGATATACGCGGCAAGGCCACAAAAAGAACAGTAACAATAACCGTGCAATACATACAACACTCTTGGCTAACCTTATTTCAAAAATTATAGTCTTCAACAGGTTTAAAATTCAAACAGCAGAGTATCATTGCGCAAGCGCTCCAAAACGACTGTTTCGTTCCTCAACAATTGTGTAACGCCTTGCCATCTCAACTACTTAACTTCAAAGGTTCACATCTTTAACTTATCATGCGAGTACGTTTATGAACAATCACTGAGGCCTTCTAAGTGCGTCTTCTGACTAGCGAGGTTCCAAATCCGTATTTGCCAAAAGTATGTGAATTACGCGTGGGCTGTCAACTTATGGTTTCTGTGTTAGCTGCGTTTTCTACCCACAGCCAACTCTTGACCTCGTCACTACGATTCCTAGAGCGCGTCCAGCAAATGTCTAGGAAGAAAAGTAATTGACTCGCCAAACGCAGGGACAACAAACAAATGAAACATCATGGCAGTTTTTTCAGTGAAGTGTGCGTTTACTACAAATTTTTTTTTGTCTAGTTTATTAAGGAATGGAATGCTCTGCCTTTGCGAATGCGAAAAGCTTTTCTTTTTTTTTAACGTTTGTTCGTCCCTGCGATAATGCACTTCTGCCACTGCAGGTTAAAAATAAATGAAGAATAAATAAAATGTCTATTCACACAGTTGCGTTTGACTGCGTTGCGTCAAGATAACGAGAGCGAGTCAACGTAAAAACCGTCCTTCGTATTCCGCGTACCAAGAATTGCTCGCCACGCTTCACACTGCCTCGGTAACTGGCAGTCGTATCTATACACAAATTGCCGCAACGCAGTAAAACGCAGTCAAACGCAACAATGTCCATGGGCCTTATAGGTGCGCATGAAGCGGAACATACAATAACGAGCGCAAAGCTTGAGACAGTCGCATGTCCATCGCGCGCTCTCGCATACCAATAGAAGATCCGTTCGAGGGAAGAATAAAGCGGGAATATTCCCTAGTTTTGAAATAATCCAAAGTCGGGAACGTATACCTTCTGGAAAGACTTGCATTCTCTCGGTGCTCGTGAAGTAAGCATGAGGGATTGTAATACTGCCAAGGACAGCTTTGCCAAGCCCAGAACATACGGCCAGATCTAAACAATTCGATCCGCGCCGGAAAGAATTTACCTACGGCGTTCGAGGTGGATCAGTGCGTCCCTCAGACTCCCAGAAGTAGTCTGTCGCCATTACAAGTAACAAATTACCTGCAATCCGTTACTTGCTACAAGTAATTTTGTAATTAGCACGTTCTTTTTTGCGGCAGTAATTAGTAACGTAATTTCGCTACAAAATATTTGTAACTGATTGCTTTACTTTAGTCGTTACTTTGAAAAAAAAATATGAACATAATACAGAAACTGGAGCAATGAGGAGCACTAGCAATTCGCAGCGCACAGATAGCAAGTTCAACAATATAGAAAACATCGTGAAGAGGCTAACAGTCGAAAAAGAAAACGCGATTTTGTATAAAGGCCTGTTCACACATGCAGCGGAGCGCTACAAGCGTAGCGCTTACCTCTGCGCTAAGCGCGTGCTGACGGCAGCGTTCACCAGCTTTGTATCTCACCGTCAAAACTGTTGCTCATGGCAGACGATAAGTAGCTGACGGCACGTGAGGAGCGCTGGCATAAGCGCTTCGCTGCATGTGAGAACCGGCCTTAACTGGTCACTATAGAACCACTAGAACACGCGCAAGGCATATAAAAATATGCAAAAAACAAAGATCAAGAAGACAACGCCGAGAGTAGAGCTGTGCGTCCTTCCATCGCCTTTAATCGTGTTTTTCTTCTCCTGCGCAGAATAAATAAACCTCGTCGTGTTTATTTTTTTATTTTATTTTTTTACTTTTACACAGCTTGAAAGGCCCGTTCCAAAAGGGAGCTTTGTGCCAGATGGGTTCCCTCACCTCCGAATCCCCTAGCCGAGTGCAGACGCTGCTACTGGAGCATGCGCACCGCTAGCTTTGTCTGCAGAATTCTAGGGATCATTTCCGGTCGCCGTAAGCTAACGGGATGGCGGGTGGGGTTGCAGCTTTCGCTTTCGGTTGCAGCACGCGGGCGAACGGAGTTGCAACATACATTTTTCCTCTTAAATACAATATTTTATTTTTTAAAATGACTACCCCGGTGCGGGCGTATGAGAAATGAAAAGTAGTGTTGCGGGACCTTTTTTTGAAGACGTCCAAATTGTTTCTATTGTTCCCTCGAAAAGCGTAACGGGAAAAAAAGAGTAAAGTGAAAGTAATTTGCGAACTTTCACGTAACGAGGATGTAATCCGTTACTTTTCAACAGAAAGTAATTTGGAACGTGCAGACCATTACATTTCAGCCTGCAGTAATTTTTATTGTCATCCATTATATTTTTCAATCAACGGGTACAAGTCTGGCCTTTCCTGAACACATCGTATTTTTTCAGATCTATAGTCATATTCTTAGCTTTGACATTTGCTGGGATCCCTCTATTGCACTGCTCGTCGTGACTACGCTGCCTCTGTGTTCACCAGAAAAAAGTAGAACTTACGAAGTTTTCTTCTTTTTTTTTAATATTATTATAATGGAGTGATCGGGTCTCCCTTGATGAAGTGAAGCGTCGTCATACACTGCCCAAGCAATCTGGTGAGTCGTCTACTTTCTCGCACAACACTTGGGAAAGCCAATCGATTGCTGCACCTTTTGCGGAGGGGAGGTCGGCGAGATCGCGAGGCTGGACAATATGTCCAGGCCCAAAAACGCAGTCCGCGCCGGTATATTGCGCATGACGTTTCACGTGCTTACGTTGTACTCAATGGTGCCACAGCGCAGAGAGTTTTTTGAGAGCGCAGCTCTGTGGGCGCCCGTTTCCGGGCCAGAGCGGCGTCAGCGTCGCCGTCGGGGCCGGGACCGCGCGGCGGCATCATGGGAGAGCGTCCCATAATGCACCACGCGGGAGGGAGGAGGAGGAGGGGGGAAGAGGAGTGGGAGTAGGGAGAGGGAGGGAAGGAAGAGGGAGGGGGAGGAGGGAGGAGAGAAGAGGGGGAGGAGGCGAGGGAACAGGGGAGGAGTAGATGAGGAGGGAGAGGAGAGCAGGCATACTCGTCCCCTCAGTACCCTTTCCCTCCTCATATCTCAAGAGCTTTGCGCTCTAATTCGGCGTTACAGGCTGTTGTAAACGTCTTTCATTTTTTTTTGTTCTTTTTACATATGAGTTTTGTCATTTGCCGAAAGCTCTCCGCAGCCAGCGATTGGCTCTTCACAGTGCTTTGCGGGGGAGGAGACCGCCCCAGAATTACCTAGAGTGTAGATATTCATGTGTTGCCTTGATACGTCTATAACAAGAAGCGTGTTTCTTTCCCTTCTCCTGTCCTTCGACGCAGCTTGGCGTCTCCCGAGACGAGCCTGCTGGTGAACCGGTTCACGCTATGGGACTACCTGGTGCTTCTCGGGCATGCTGTGCGTGTCGGCCAGCATCGGCATCTACTACGCCTTCTTCGGCGGCAAGAACGCGACGCCCGACGAGTTCTGATGGGCGGCCGTAACCTTCGCGTGGCGCCCGTGGCCCTGTCCATTCTGGCCAGCTTCATGTCGGCCATCACGCTGCTGGGCACGGCCACCGAGATGTACGTATGCGGCACGCAGTACCTGCTCATCATCCTCTCATACTGCTTCGTCATCCCGGCCACCGCCTGCCTCCTACATGCCCATCTTCTTACGGGCTGCAGGCTGTCACCAGCGCCTGCGAGGTATGCCTGCGTTTTGAAGAGACGGCCAGTGCAAGTGTGTAGTGTTGTAGGCGTTGCAGAAAGAAAGAAGAAAATATGACGACACGTGCGTTGCTACTTGCGCGCATAAGGAAGGGAACGCGTTACAAACCAATTTTACGTGTTGCCGTTACCGTTACAAATAGAAAGTAACTTAGTCTCGCGGTACTTCTGTTATTTATAAATTAAAACGTTTTACTGTTTTGACGTTACAGATATGCATATGCGACATATTTCAAGAAACATTATATCCGATGCAAAAGCTTCACATCATTAACTTTATCTCTTTTACGGCTCCACCAGCAATACGTAACTGAACGTAAGCACATGGCGTTTTATATGTATTGCTTTTGTCCCTTTGCAGTTCGCATTTCGAGTCCTGAAAGCGTTTACCGACATTGGCATTTTTGAACAGATTAGACATCGAATGCCGCCGTCTTGCTTTTGAGAAGAAGTATATACGCACAACGGTATTTTTGATTGTAACACCAATTTTCACTGTGACCGACTGGCAATTAGCCGTTGCGAGGGGTCACATTTTTACGTCAATTTAACGCCTCAAAGTAGCCAGCCGCCTCTTAACGCCCAAACGGCGTCACAAAAGCCACGTCAATATTGGCGTTACTTTTGTAATGCAGATATCTGCGACATGTAACGCCGCGAGTAGCCGCGCAAAAGTGGCACCTTTTCACGCCAAAATAGCCGTTACCGAACTAAAATTGTAGACGCCTACACGGCGCCACAGAAGTCACGTCAATTTTGCCGTGACTTTGTCACGCCAATATCGGCGTGACATAACGCCGCGAGTAGCCGTTAAAAAAGAGGCACTTTTTCACGCCAAAATAGCCGTTACCGGACCAAGAGTGCGTACAGCGGAGCTGGTCCTGAGAGATCGCAAGAGGCTTAAAACCCGGTCTGGTCTCTCTCGGTCGTACTCGGTCGCGCTCGGTCGCAAGAGTGTGAACGGGCCTTTAGTCTGCCTCAGTGGGCGTCTGGTGTCTCACCTGTAGATGAGAATTTAGCCAGTGCGGTACAAACCGCCAGCCTGGGGTCTTTCACTTGCACCACGCAGTGGCGATACACGACAGCACGCCGGTACGATGCTCATCCAGATCGAAACGGGCAGGGGTGGAAATTGAACCCAGGATCCCTTCATATTTCTACGCTGCTATATCTCTGCTAAGATTATATGGACGAAAATAATCCATAGAGAAGGGGAACAAGATGGACAATGGACAAACACAAATCTCCAAACACAGCTAGGTGACTGGTGAGCGACCGAGAAAATCCCCCTGGTCCGGGTATCGAACGCGGAACCTCTCCATTACAGGTGGAGCGCTCTACCAACTCAGCTAACCAGGGGTTGGGACGTCAGTAGAGCAAACGGGTTTTATCAGCTGCCGCCTGTCTAAGACCAACAAGCGTGAAGCTTGTAATTTATTGTTTATGATTATAATGCAATTAAATGCAAAGGTGCAAGCGAGCTGGACAAGAATGACGAAAATAATCACTGGAGAAGGGGAAAAAGAGGGGCAACTTGGACAATTGCATTATTAGCGGCGAGCTGTTTTCGTGGCGCCCTCCTATGGTTCCCCTCTCGTGACGTCATTACCTTGCGAACAACAAGTTCGATGGTGTTTGTAATGAGCATGATGGAAGCTTGAAATCATTGCGCTTTCAAAGCATCACTGTCAACACCGTCAAAACTAAAGTTCTTACATTCCTCTTATTTCCGTCGATGAGAAATCCTTTGCTGACGTCAAAGTCAGCATTCGGCCAATCGTGGCAGGCCGACCAACAGCGACGCTTTCGATCGCGCACGTTGCCAATAATCATAGCCATAAATTACAAGCTACACCCTTGTTGGTGTTAGACTGGTGGCAGCTGTTAAAACCCGTTTGCTCTACTGACGTCTAGCCCCGTTAGCTCAGTTGGTAGAGCGCTCCACCTGTAATGGAGAGGTCCCGGGTTCGATACCCGGACCAGGCGGATTTTTTCGGTCGCGCACGAGTCACCTAGCTGTGTTTGGAGATTTGTGTTTGTCTATTGTCCCTCTTGTCCCCTTCTCCAGGGATTATTTTCGTCATTCTTGTCCAGCTCGCTTGCACCTTTGCATTTAATTGCATTATAATAATAATTAAAAAGATTACATCGTCTTTTGCCATCGTAGAGAAGGCATGTGGCGAGATTTGTAACATCAGTAAAGTCGTGTTTTTTAAAGTCGCGGTCGTCCGAGACGGCGTACTGCATCTTCTTCTTTTCTTTTTTCATCCACTCTGCCCTGCGAGCCTATCATGACAAAACAAATTAATAAAGCTTGAGCCGATTGAAAACTCTGTGCATTTTCTGCTACGCCAGTGAGTGGCAGCGCGTCCCCTTCTTTTTAGCGACACCGCGGAAACGGCTGATGGCGACGGAGAAGCGGCTGTCATGGTGACGACCTGCTGCGCTTCTTGCAGTGGTTGCTGGAGTGTGTACACGCGGCGCAGAATGGTTGTTCCGGTCGCTCCGGTCACAAACGACGTAGTCGTAGCGTAACGCGCTCGTGGCAAGTCTCCGAATTACAGTTTGTGCAGTCCGGAGCTTAGAAAGAAACGGCTGCAGTTTCACCGCTTGCCACTCGACGAACCACGTCGAAGCTAATTAATAAAGCTTGGTGCAGGCTCGTCGGTTTGAGGGACCCACGGTCTTAGGTCATCCATGTATGCTCGGAACATTTCGTAGCATTGGAATCGCCACTCCTTGTCCAATTCCGACGAGAAGTGGGGTCTCCGTCGGAAGAGTCGCCGCATTTTCCAACAGGCGTACCGGCGTATGGGACCAGTCCCTTGCTGTTGCTGTAGCCCAACGTATAATTGAATTTCGCTCGGCTGCGATCTGTCCACGGCTATCGCGGTGATGAAAGGCCCCGATACATAGCCTGCACTGACGTCACATCGCACACGTTTGAGCACCATGTAAGAGGAGGAGAGGGAAGCTGCTTTTGAAAGAATGTTGAGTGATGGGTTAATCTTCTATAATCCCCTGGGAGGAGAATAGCGACGTCCGCGCAAATTCGGGAGGCACGAAAGAGGATCCTAATAAGAGGAAGCTCCTTCTGCCCCTCCTCTCTGGTGGTCATCGGAGCGCTCTTTGAATGACGTCACGTGCAATCCATGTATTCAGAAAATATGTCGGTGGCATTGGCGCAATCAGCGCAGTAAAACCTACCGGCACACCGCCAGCTCGCCGCTAACGCTCCCCTTCTGCTAATTCCGTGAGAACTTCCGGTTCCGGTGACAGCAAGTCGCGACCGGCAAAATTACGCCGCGGGTAGTTTTGCCTTGAGTTGGAGATTAACGACAACTCGATATTTCAATAATTCATCGTGTACAAAGTAATAAATCGAAACGAAAGCGGATGCCTGTTCGGCATTCAGTGAACATTGAAGGTTTAATGTAAAGTTATTTGGCAACAACAAAAATGTCATTTCATCGTCCTTTTACCGCTAGCTCCTCTCTTTTCGCCTCTGAATGAATTCTTGGGAATGGCAACAAAAGGATTTCGAAGTTTGTAATCCGTAGCCTTTCCCACTCAGAAGTGCTAATGGTAACTCGAAGGCAGCTCGCCTGGACAGCGTGCTTGAAGGAAAGTAATCACCCTCAAGAACCAATCACCCTGACTTTCGCGGGAGGGTTTCATATTTCTTTCGAGCTCAAATCTGCTTATTTTCGTCATTCTTTCTTCTGTTCGGAAATGTCGACGTTTAATCCCCTCAGGTCGGGCGAAGCCCTGCGAGGGCGAAGCTGAAGCTCGCTACTTTAAGGCCCATTGTCAAATAGAAACAGGCTCTTTTTTTTTTTTTGTCTACGCCGTGTTGTCACGATGATGCAAGTGCGCTTTATTATATTAAAGGGACCATGAAATTAAATTTTTACTTTTGCCAAATAACTTTTACATTAAACCTTCAATGTTCACAGAACACTGAACAGGTATCCTGTTTCGTTTCAATTTATTAACTTCTGCACGAGAAGTTACTGAAATATCGAGTTTTTCTTCCTCTCCAACTCACCGTGAAACAAGCCGCGGCCTAATTTTGACGGTCGTAAAGTACTCAATTACTCAATTTCTAAGTGAGAGCTAAATAAAAGGAAATAAACTGTTTCTCTCTACCTGCACCACCGTGACGAAATAACACGTTTAATCCAATATAAAATAAAAAACGAGGGCCGTAATAGGCCAAACGTTTCTTTAGTTCTTAAAGCCAATTAAAAAGAAGAACAGGGAGGCAGCTGAACCTTGGCATTTGAACGAACTTGGAGAATCTTGCGGGCATTTATAATTATTTGTGTTTCTTTTTTTTCCTTTGGTATTAAGTTAATTATTGTTGTTCCGCTTGAACCTGCCTCTTGTCTTCGGTGTTCTTAACGACGAGGAAGTTGTCTTGTTCTTGTTTAAAATTTTTGGTACTGGAATATATAAGAAAATGAATCGGAAACAATTTAAAAATCTTATTCTCTTCTGATGATTTTCTTTTTAAAAATAATTATGTACATCGGCGTATCTTGGTATTCTCATGAATGTTTTCATTTTATTTATTGTTGGTCTTCCTTAATTTTCTGCTCTTTTTTTTCTGGGGGGGGGGGGGGGGGGGGGGTTGTGAAGGGAGCAGAGATTATTTTTTGTTCGTTGTTTTTAATTTTTTACTGACTATTTTTTACAACACGAGATTAATATTTTTATAGCTATACATGCCCTGGTATTTACTTATTTACATATTTACATTTTACCCCGAAGGAGAATAATCACACTTATAAAACTTCCTGTTTGCGTCCTGTATTCTTATCATGTCTTTGTATTAATCTTTTTTTTTTATTGAGATTGGTAGGTATGAGGTTATGTTTTGAAACCGACACTAAATATTTAGTCGTTTTCATCAGCATTGCTTTTCTTTTCGTACGTTGTTAGTTGTTGGTGATCGGTTTTGAGGTACTGTGATAAGAGATCAACCTCTTTTCTTTTTTACTGTCTGTATTTGTGGTCCATTCCTGAAGACTGTTGATTTGAGAGTAGATAATTTTTCGTTCCAGTTTCGTCATACATGCTCTCATTATTTTTGGTGAGAAGCCCAGAACCTGCAACTAGTCTTAGGTCCTCCTAACCTGTTGTTTGGGGTCTTCTCTATTGGTGGCTGTTTCTCGCGGGTGGTTAAAGGAAGCCCAAGGAAGGAAACTGGCTCACTCCCCTGATCTTGTTGTGGGTCTTCCAATTGCCATTGTTTGTGGTGTTGGTTCAGGATGGTAAGTTAAGAGAAGCTCCGAACCAAAAACTAGTCCACGGCTCTCCTAACCAAAGATGGAGTCATCTCATGAGATGGCATTTTTTTATTTTTGATCTAAGAAGCTAAGGAAGCCCGGAGAATGGAGCTGGTCCAAACCCCTCTATCCACCACTTTTGGGTCTTCCAAGGCCATCGACAGTGTGCATATTTGCAGATTGGTGTTTAAAGATGACTATTGGTTGTCTTTTTTCTTGGATTCCGTTCTTGTTTAAGGTAAAAGTTAGTTTGTAAGAAATTTTCTTTACAGTAGTTTTTTGTTTTTCTCTTGAGATTGATATCTTCCATTCTCAAGTTTGTTATATATAT
>JAZHYW010044212.1:0-52036 GCA_037355805.1 Ixodes ricinus | reverse complement strand
TGGAAGATATCAATCTCAAGAGAAAAACAAAAAAACTACTGTAAAGAAAATTTCTTACAAACTAACTTTTACCTTAAACAAGAACGGAATCCAAGAAAAAAGACAACCAATAGTCATCTTTAAACACCAATCTGCAAATATGCACACTGTCGATGGCCTTGGAAGACCCAAAAGTGGTGGATAGAGGGGTTTGGACCAGCTCCATTCTCCGGGCTTCCTTAGCTTCTTAGATCAAAAATAAAAAAATGCCATCTCATGAGATGACTTCATCTTTGGTTAGGAGAGCCGTGGACTAGTTTTCGGTTCGGAGCTTCTCTTAGCTTACCATCCTAAACCAACACCACAAACAATGGCAATTGGAAGACCCACAACAAGATCAGGGGAGTGAGCCAGTTTCCTTCCTTGGGCTTCCTTTAACCACCCGCGAGAAACAGCCACCAATAGAGAAGACCCCAAACAACAGGTTAGGAGGACCTAAGACTAGTTGCAGGTTCTGGGCTTCTCACCAAAAATAATGAGAGCATCTATGACGAAACTGGAACGGAAAAATTATCTACTCTCAAATCAACAGTTTTCAGGAATGGACAACAAATACAGACAGTAAAAAAGAAAAGAGGTTGATCTCTTATCACAGCACCTCAAAACCGATCACAAACAACTAACAACGTACGAAAAGAAAAGCAATGCTGATGAAAACGACTAAATATTTAGTGTCGATTTCAAGACACAACCTCATACCTACCAATCTCAAAAAAAAAAAAAAGATTAATACAAAAACATGATAAGAATACAGGACGCAAACAGGAAGTTTTATAAGTGTGATTATTCTCCTTCGGGGGAAAATGTAAATATGTAAATAAGTGAATACCAGGGCATGTATAGCTATAAAAAATAATAATCTCTTGTTGTAAAAAATAGTCAGTAAAAAAGTTAAAAACAACGAACAAAAATATAATCTCTGCTCCCTTCACAACCCCCCCCCCCCCCCCAACCCCCCAGAAAAAAAAAGAGACAGAAAATTAAGGAAGACCAACAATAAATAAAATGAAAACATTCATCAGAATACCAAGATACGCCGATGTACATAATTATTTTTAATAAAGAAAATCATCAGAAGAGAATAAGATTTTTAAATTGTTTCCGATTCATTTTCTTATATATTCCAGTACGAAAATTTTAAACAAGAACAAGACAACTTCCTCGTCGTTAAGAACACCGAAGACAAGAGGCAGGTCCAAGCGGAACAACAATAATTAACTTAATACCAAAGGAAGAAAAAGAAACACAAATAATTATAAATGCCCGCAAGATTCTCCAAGTTCGTTCAAATGCCAAGGTTCAGCTGCCTCCCTGTTTTTCTTTTTAATTGGCTTTAAGAACTAAAGAAACGTTTGGCCTATTACGGCCCTCGTTTTTTTTATTTTATATTGGATTAAACCTGTTATTTCGTCACGTGGTGCAGGTAGAGAGAAACAGTTTATTTCCTTTTATTTAGCTCTCACTTAGAAATTGAGTAATTGAGTACTTTACGACCGTCAAAATTAGGCCGCGGCTTGTTTCACGGTGAGTTGGAGAGGAAGAAAAACTCGATATTTCAGTAACTTCTCGTGCAGAAGTTAATAAATTGAAACGAAACAGGATACCTGTTCAGTGTTCTGTGAACATTGAAGGTTTAATGTAAAAGTTATTTGGCAAAAGTAAAAATCTAATTTCATGGTCCCTTTAATATAATAAAGCGCACTTGCATCCTCGTGACAACACGGCGTAGACAAAAAAAAGAGCCTGTTTCTATTTGACAATGGGCCTTAAAGTAGCGAGCTTCAGCTTCGCCCTCGCAGGGCTTCGCCCGACCTGAGGGGATTAAACGTCGACATCCCCGAACAGAAGAAAGAATGTCGAAAATAAGCAGATTTGAGCTCGAAAGAAATATGAAACCCTCCGCGGGAGTCAGGGTGATTGGTTCTTGAGGGTGATTACTTTCCTTCAAGCACGCTGTCCAGGCGAGCTGCCTTCGAGTTACCATTATGCACTTCTGAGTGGGAAAGGCTACGGATTACAAACTTCGAAATCCCTTTGTTGCCATTCCCAAGAATTCATTCAGAGAGGCAAAAAGAGAGGAGCTAGCGGTAAAAGGACCATGAAATGACATTTTTGTTGTTGCCAAATAACTTTACATTAAACCTTCAATGTTCACTGAATGCCGAACAGGCATCCACTTTCGTTTCGATTTATTACCTTGTACACGATGAATTATTGAAATATCGAGTTGTTGTTAATCTCCAACTCAAGGCAAAACTACCCGCGGCGTAATTTTGACGGTCGCGACTTGCTGTCACCGGAACCGGAAGTGCTCACGGAATTAGCAGAAGGGGAGCGTTAGCGGCGAGCTGGCGGTGTGCCGGTAGGTTTTACTGCGCTGATTGCGCCAATGCCACCGACATATTTTCTGAATACATGGATTGCACGTGACGTCATTCAAAGAGCGCTCCGATGACCACCAGAGAGGAGGGGCAGAAGGAGCTTCCCTCTTATTAGGATCCTCTTTCGTGCCTCCCGGATTTGCGCGGACGTCGCTATTCTCCTCCCAGGGGATTATAGAAGATTAACCCATCACTCAACATTCTTACAAAAGCAGCTTCCCTCTCCTCCTCTTACATGGTGCTCAAACGTGTGCGATGTGACGTCAGTGCAAGCCATGTATCGGCGCCTTTCATCACCGCGATAGCCGGGGACAGATCGCAGCCGAGCGAAATTCAATTATACGTTGGGCTGCAGCAACTGCAAGGGACTGGTCCCATACGCCGGTACGCCTGTTGGAAAATGCGGCGACTCTTCCGACGAAGACCCCACTTCTCGTCGGAATTGGACAAGGAGTGGCGATTCCAATGTACGAAATGTTCCGAGCATACATGGATGACCTAAGACCGTGGGTCCCTCAAACCGACGAGCCTGCACCAAGCTTTATTAATTAGCTTCGACGTGGTTCGTCGAGTGGCAAGCGGTGAAACTGCAGCCGTTTCTTTAAGCTCCGGACTGCACAAACTGCAATTCGGAGACTTGCCACGAGCGCGTTAGCTACGACTACGTCGTTTGTGACCGGAGCGACCGGAACAACCATTCTGCGCCGCGTGTACACACTCCAGCAAGCACTGCAACAAGCGCAGCAGGTCGTCACCATGACAGCCGCTTCTCCGTCGCCATCAGCCGTTTCCGCGGTGTCGCTAAAAGAAGGGGACGCGCTGCCACACACTGGCGTAGCAGAAAATGCACAGAGTTTTCAATCGGATCAAGCTTTATTAATTGATTTTGTCATGATAGGCTCGCAGGGCAGAGTGGATGAAAAAAGAGAAAAGAAGATGCAGTACGCCGTCTCGGACGACCGCGATTTTAAAAAACACGACTTTACTGATGTTACAAATCTCGCCACACGCCTTTTCTACGATTGCAAAAGACGATATAATCTTTTTAATTATTATAATAATGCAATTAAATGCAGAGGGGCTAGCGAGCTGGACAAGAATGACGAAAATAATCCCTGGAGAAGAGGACAAGAGGGACAATGGACAAACACAAATCTTCAAACACAGCTAGGTGACTCGTGCGCGAACGAAAAAAATCCGCCTGGTCCGGGTGCCGAACCCGGGACCTCTCCATTACAGGTGGAGCGCTCTACCAACTGAGCTAATCAGGGGTTAGACGTCAGTAGAGCAAACGGGTTTTATCAGCTGCCACCAGTCTAACACCAACAAGGGTGAAGCTCGTAATTTATGGTTATGACTATTGGCGACGTGCGGGATCGAAAGCGTCGCTTTGGTCGACCTGCCACGATTGGCCGAATGCTGACTTTGACGTCAGCAAAGGATTTATCATCGACGGAAATAAGAGGAATGTAAGAACTTTAGTTTTGACGCTGTTGACAGTGATGCTTTGAAAGCGCACTGATTTCAAGCTTCCATCATGCTCATTACAAAAACCATCGAACGTGTTGTTCGCAAGGTAATGACGTCACTAGAGGGAACCATAGAAGGGCGCTACCAAAACATCCCGCCGCTAAAAATGCGATTGTCCAAGTTGTCCCTCTTGTTCCCCTTCTCCAGTGATTATTTTCGTCATTCTTGTCCAGCTCGCTTGCACCTTTGCATTTAATTGCATTATAATCATAACCATAAATTACAAGCTTCACGCTTGTTGGTGTTAGACACGGTGGCAGCTGATAAAACCCGTTTGCTCTACTGACGTCTAACACCTGATTAGCTGAGTTGGTAGAGCGCTCCACCTGTAATGGAGAGGTCCGGGTTCGATACCCGGACCAGGGGGATTTTTTCGGTCCCTCACCAGGGCTTGCGGCCTGAATGTCCATCGAGACGGAAGATCCAACGAGTCGAAAGATCCAATTGGTCACGTGACAGGCGAGACGGAATATCCATCGAGACGAAAGGTCCAATTGAGACGGAATGTCCACCGAGTCCGAATGTCCAACGAGACGGAAGATCCAACCAGGCCTGAATGTCCACCGTGACTGAATATCCATCGAGATGGATGATCCAACCAGGCCTGAATGTCCACCGCGACTGAATATCCAACGAGACGGAATATACAATCAGGTCTGAATGTCCACTGAGGTTGGATATCCAATGTGTTATGTTTATTTCAATCCTGTAATTTATCGAGCATACTGCTCCCAAATAAATAATGATAAGCCAGGACCTTTTTTCAGTGCACATTTTTGTATCCTGTGTGAAAGGGATTGCTGGAATGCTCCAAATTATATTTAACAACGTAAAAATCACATAAGATACGTGAGCTTCGTGCCAAAACATAATAAAAAAAGTTTTTTTTTAATTATTAAGGAATGGCATGCGCTGCCTAGTGAAATCTTTTGTGCCGCAAATGCGGCAATATATTCTTTTTGTGTTTTTCGCCTCCTACGATAATGCTTGATATAGGCGCCGCAGGCTCAAAATAAATAAATAATAAATATTAAAAATAACAAAAGCAACCAAAGTCAACACCGAAGCTTAGCAGTCATATGCACCCCAGAAATAATTTTAATAAGAAAAAAAAAGAAAACCCGCTGCAGACAAAAACCAAAAGGATGCGAGAAACAAAAAGTCTTCAACGCAGCGAAGCATCGTGTACTTTCTTAACAGGGTTCAACACGGAGTCTAGAAAACAAAAGCGACTGATCGCTCCGAAACCAAAAAGTAGGCGTACAACAAAGAAGTCTTCGAAACTTTATCTTCTCGCATACATGTCCGATGTCACCCTCTTTCCGGTTTTGGACCAAAGTTCTTTTGTATTCTAGTAACCTCAAATCACTTGCCAGGTAAGAAAGGTTCATTCTTGTTCTTGGTTCGAAATAATATGGTACAATAGACCCATTTTCAAAAGTGTTACAACTCTGTGCGCCTCGGGCAACAGTGTGCACGCTCTCGATGGTGAAGGAATGTTCTTTCTTCGGCCGCTGGCTCTGCGTGAAAAAGTGGCATGGCAAATGAAGTAACGTTGCGGCTGTTTCCCGCCGCCGGCAGGGAAAATAACCTTGCTAGCTAGCTTGCTGGGTATGAAACCGGAAAACAAAGATGATGAGATGATGACAAATCATGACAAATCACAATGTGTCTGCAAATCCCCACTAAACTTGCATAAAACTATTCCATCAAGGGGAACCTAATGCGATGCTGTCCCAATTCTGCATGGAAGCATAAAGTAACATGGTGTTGTGGATGCCTCAGTAACATAAACGATTAAAAAAAAACGCGCCTACTAGGTAATGTTTTTGGTTTTATTGCTGTTGTTTTTTTTCGCGCGTTTATTGTTAAAGTGTAGAAAATTTGGAGGACTGATACGGGAATTCGACTGCTCGTTTAGCCTCACCAATGGTATTTGTCTACCGAGCAACACCAAATAAATGTGCGATAAAATAACAACGTAGTGTATGCAGCAACAGCACGCAAAATCGTGTGGCCGGCCAAAAGGCAACGGATGCGTCGGGTAAAACCCACGCTCGTTTATCCGCGTCAAACGTATACCTGGCTAACAGCAAAAGTAAAGAAAACGCACAGCAGTATAATGCAGAACCAATATATTATCCTCATTAAGCAAATGCATGCGAATTCGTGAGGTTAGCCAAACGGTCGCGGCAGCGGACGGTTTTTCCGTCCAAATTTGTCAGTGTATCCATATCGCGTACAGACCGGGACACAGCACTGTGTTGGCATCTTCACGTGATACTACTGATACTCTGAAGCGCATGAAGCTCGGTTGGCGCACAGCGAGGTTGCCACTTGCTTTCCTTCACCATGTCACGCAGCTGCTGACCGCCTCGCTGTTGCCATGGTTACCATGCCGAGACACACTGTTGCCGGGTTTTCTGCAAGGGGCCTGAGTGGGTTCACATGCTAGACTGCAGACAAACTAAACCATCCACTTACCAATAATGAGACGGAATGTCTAACGAGTCTGAATACCCAACGAGACGGAAGATCCAACCAGGCTGGGATGTCCGAATCCAGGACAAAAGCTCACCGGACAAAAGCTCACCGGACAGAAGCTCACCGGACAAAAGCTCACCGGACAAAAGCTCACCCATTTTTTCACAGACCCGGACAAAAGCTCACCCATTTTTTCACAGACCCGGACTAAAGCTCACCACGAGACAATTCCATGCTGGTTTTAACACGAGTGCGGACAACTTAGGTGCATGCGTGCGACACAGAAAGGCAACGATAAATTAAATCTGACAGGCGCATGGTTTGTTGATTTTAATGCAAACAAGTTTATTTATCGATTGGTTAGAAGCGAATGCAGTCTTCGTAGATCTCGATGTACATGCAAGCCCTCGCAAATATTTCTAAAACGATTCTGCATGCGCAGAGTGGTTTTCGCACCCGCTTTACTGTGGGCTCATTTCTCCGGGGTTGTGTCAGTGCCGTGGCAACGAGCGCCTGATTTTGCTGTAGGCATTCAATCAGCCTCAAGACGCTTGGATGGGCGTGGCCGACGAGCTCCCGGAACCCGGTACTCCATCCTTAGCAGGTGTTGTTCATCCGGTCTTTATCTGGAAGACTGGCGTCGTACATATTCCACCGTAACGGAGGAAACTCCGGTCGTCGTCGGCGCACAGTCAGGCGAAGGGAAGAATTCCCTCTGGGTGCCGCCGCAGATGAAACAGAAGCATAACGGAAGCGGCCGTTGACATACGTGCAATCAAAATAGTCCAGCAGGTAGCCGATGTCACCGGTAGACTTTTCCCTGGTGGTTAGTTCTTGTGGAACAAGCTGTGGTGGAAGGAACACGAGCCTATCTAAAATCTCACACAGTTTTCTAAATTAGTCATCTGTCTTGTACTTTTCTAAAAGGCCCAACTCCCTTTCTTTCAAAGTATTTTTAAAAAATTGCAACTCAATGGTGGATGCAGTACAAGTTCTCCTAAAAAATGGTCCAATGCCCATCGCGTCCGCACTTTATTTCAGCCCGTGTTTCGCCGGGGTAGCAAAAACATAATCGAGGTGAGCTTTTGTCGGGGTTTGTCAAAAAATGGGTGAGCTTTTGTCCGGGTCTGTCAAAAAACGGGTGAGCTTTTGTCCGGTGAGCTTTTGTCTGGTGAGCTTCTGTCCGGTGAGCTTTTGTCCGGTGAGCTTTTGTCCGGTTACCGGAATGTCCACCGTGACTGAACATCCATCGAGACGGAATATCCAATTGAGACTGAATGTCCAATGATTCTGAATGTCCAACGAGACGGAAGATCCAACCAGGCCTGAATGTCCAACGTGTCTAAATATCCAGCGAGCCTGAATATCCACTAGTGGATCTTTCGTCTCGTTGGATCTTTTGACTCGTTGGATATTCAGGCTCTGAATCCCTCACCAGTCACCTAGCTGTGTTTGGAGATTTGTGTTTGTCCATTGTCCCTCTTGTTCCCCTTCTCTAGGGATTATTTTCGTCCATATAATCTTAGCAGAGATATAGCAACGTACAAATATGAAGAGATAGTGGGTTCAATTTCACACCCCTGCCCGTTTCGATCTGGATCAGCATCGTACCGGCGTGCTGTCGTGCATCACCACTGCGTGGTGCAAGTGAAAGACCCCAGGCTCGTGGTTGTACCGCACTGGCTAAATGCTCATCTACAGGTGAGACACCAGACGCCCGCTGAGGCAGACCAAAGGCCCGTTCACACTCTTGCGACCGAGTGCGACCGAGTACGACCGAGAGAGACCAGACCGGTTTTAAGCCTCTTGCGATCTCTTAGGACCAGCTCCGCTGTATAGCGCATCCGGTCCTAAAAACCGGTCTGGCCTTACTCGGCTGTACTCGGTCGCAAAAGTGTGAACGGAGCTTAAGTTCCGGCTGTATCAACATACGCAAACAAATTTGTAGAAATATGATTTCGTGGTCACATCAGACGTTGCGATCGTTCAGGAATGCTAATACTAATCACTTTTTTTATCTGATGAAAACGTGTCAAATTTCGTATCCTGCGTACAAGCTTTTAAATACAGTACGCACCAATAATACCTTGAACTTGAGCACACGCAGGGAAGGTGCAAAATAAGCAATCCGGGCGATGTTCGAGGAGACAAATGCTAAGAAAGCACCACTGTAGTCGAAGTGAACAAAGACGGCGGCACGAGCGTTTTTGCTGTCTTGAGGCATATGCGGGTGCCGCCAAAACATCGCCGCACGAGTAAATTGATCTTCCCTTCTGGGACGTGCTGGGTTATGATCGCGACAAACAGCGAAAATTAAGTCAAGGATAGCGCTCTATGCGGAACGATGAGCTTCCACCAAGCCGACCACGCCAACGATCACCGCCGACGCCATGTTTTTCAGCAAAGATTTAGGAAAAGCGCAGGCGCAGTATTATCTTTCTCTTGCTTCGTTTACCACACGATAGATGGCGCCTAACTCCGAGCATTATAAAATTCGGCAATTTACGTCACATCGCTAATTATTCAACAAAAGGTAGATCAGAATATTTAATTTCATTTAATTTTATTGATTTACACTTTAAGGGCTCGTGAAGGGCATTATATAAGGAGGGGGTGGATATTCAAGATTCATACAATACAGAAACGCAAATACATGAAAAACACAAAAGAAACAAAAAACTTAACACACTTAATACACTCAGGACTGCTCATAATTACACAAATCATAAAACTAACAAGAAGAAAAATGAATTTTAATATAAGATAGAAAATAATGGGAAGGCCGGGGGGCGGGGGGAGGGTAGAGTGGTGACAATGGATGATGGGAGGATGTCCCAGTCGCTGATGGCATGACTCTGAGGAAGGAAGGATCGATCAAATGCTTTCGTAGAGCCTGAAATACGTATGATGGCACGTGTGTTGTTATAGCGCGAAGATGTTCGGTCGAGGGGTGATAGCCACTCATTTTTAAGGTGTGTAATGTGGTAGTAGATTTTACGAAAAAGCTCTACACCACGAATTCCGGTGTAGAGCTTTTTGGCAAATGTTTCGTCACACACTAACCGATACACAAATTTCTGTGACAGTCTAAAAATCTGAAATTTATTATGAGGATCCGTAAGGGATGTTGTCTAATTTAACTCGACGCCGGTGACGAGATGTTCTGTCGCACATAAGTAGGGTTCCGTTGTTGTTGTTGCTTTTTTTTGGGGGGGGGGGGGTAAATACTGAAATAACTTGAAAATTAACCTCTAAACTGGTTTAATGAAAATCTAAGAACACGGAGAAAACCCAAATAGGAGCTGCCCTTAAATACCTAAAACCCAAGATTCACGGAAGAAAATCTGTATGGCAGCTTTATTTTCTTTTAAACGGGAAAGGCACCGACCACCCACACTGAACTGTACGCGAGGCTGCTTCTTCTTTTGGACTTCTTAGCGCCTTTCTTTACTTATCGGCACGGGGTACACGCGCACGCTCCATTGGAGGTAAGGAAATTCTATGCCCTTTCATCTTCAAAATATGTCCTGATAAACTCCGATTTGTTCGCGGGTCAGCCTGGTCAACCTCCAGAGTGCCGTCTAGATAGCTTGAGCTTTCAATGGCTCTAGCGCGTCTCCACGCGTTGGTATTGCATGCAGCTCATAGCTTTGGTAGGGTTTCGTGCTTTCGGGATCTATTTGTCTTAAAATTCGTGGACGCATTTTTGGGGTTTCATTTTTCACGGAGATTTGGTGTTCTTCGGTGACAAATTTCGGTGACCCGAATACTCGAAATACATCCCCGTACGGACGAGGAAAATAAACGAGATGTAGGGATCCGGAGGAAAAAAACATCCTCGCGGACAGTTCATTGCAAGAGAGTGTTTTGTGCCAAAATACTAAGCTGTAGATAAAGATTTTCCACCCGCAAAATTTTTTTAATATTTTTTTATTAAGGACCGATTTTGATAAAACCGACTTGGGGTAAGGGTTGGGCGGAGATACTCCAAAAAGTATTCGGGAATACAAATACTGAGATACATTTATTTTAAGGCCCAAAATGCGGATACTGAGATACATTCGTCTTTTATGCAACGGAATATACCTGAAATACTTCTGAAAAAACGGCGAAAAAGTAATCTGGAATGCAAATACAGATAGCTATAGAAATGCATTTGTTGCCGAACAATGCTACGTCGGGAGGATGTACATCCGTCGCGAAAGAAAATGGTAATTTATGCTTGTACTCCATTTTCGTGTCATTTTATGCACTTCCGCTTACCTCTAACTCTTGATTTATCATTAATGCCACTAAAAAGCATGTCACCCCCAGTGAATCACATAGTTACTGAACAATAAAACCGGCGCACCATGCTTGACAAAAAGGCGTCTGCACGAAATGAACCGTGCTTTGCCCTGAAGGCGTATCTCACTGTGGTCTTATATTGTTTTGAGTCACCCATGGTGTGGAAAGATTGGACAACAGAGGCGTGCCTTTTCTTTACTCAACTCCTTTACAGCGTTGGCTCTGCTAAATTGGGAAAAGTGGAGGGCTTTGTGAGAGAACCCTGTTTTGTTATTCTTGCAAATATCCTTCTTTAAAGAACTTTTTTTTTCAAATTTTGATTACTGGGATTGATTATGTTGTGAACGGATTCATGTTATAAATTCTGAAGCACCTTGCACCAAACAGATGCTTTAGCTTTGGAATTTATCGTAAAAACGACAACAAATGAAACTAGATACCTGAGTCTGCTAAAGGATTGTGATACAAGCTGATACATTGTAAATGTATTTCACTATTGAGATACAAATACATTTTTCAAATGTATCTCGATACAGAGGCACAGACACTCGAAATTATTTCTAAGATACTGTCGCGATACATTTGAATCGCTAAACTGCCCCAGCCCTGCTTTGGGGTTAATTTTTGTGGTTTATCAGGGTTTACCGAAAACACTAAACCATAGTCTTAGGTCGTGCGAAGTGGGCACAGAGTTAAATCAGGAGTCCGTTATCCCTCGCGTCGAAGCGGGAGATACCTCAATTATTTCTTGAATTCCGACACTCCGTGTCGCTGAGGAGTAAATACCTCTTTCTACTATTTGTACGTGCGTTTAAACAAAGATACAACACACGATGAGGTATGCAGCAAGTGTTCCCTCTCTGCCCTCCTTCCCCCCTTTTTTCTTTAATTCTGGCCCACCCCTCAAGGGCTCCTCTGGATCCGCCCCTGCCCCTTGACGTGCGTTCCGGCCAGATCCGGAAGACTCTGACGGCTTTCGTCACTATAAATGTTTTGGAAATTCATGATGGTGTCATAACATACCAGGTGAGGCTCAAGCGGGAAAATTCGAATGTTTATCCGGGAAGCGTGCTCCAAATTTCCAAGCTCACACACAAGACGACACAGCTTTAGTGTGCCAAAGAGCTAACATTACGCCTCCCATCTGTCGAACTCAGTATACACGGCTCTGGCCTAAGCAACCGGTACATTGTGTTGGTCAATATGCAGGCTTTGCGATGGCTTAGTTTTCTTTTATTTTTCTTTTTCTTTTTCGGGGAAAGATAGGGATTAGATGCGCTTTTTCTCCTCGCCCCCTTTTAGGGTATCCTGGGTCCATTACTTTCTTCTTTGTCCACACACTGCCATTGTGTGGGAGATCTTGCAAGGTTCTGCCAGATGATCTTAGACGAAACCGTGATATTTTGGTATTCAAGGTTTTCTCTAACATTCGATCTTCGGGTACTGCACACCGTAAAAAAGATCCGTGCGTCTACTTTCCCGCACAACACTCGGAGAGCCAATCACCACAATTTACGGAGACAGCTCAGCGAATGACGATTCCGAAACATATGTTTAGACCAAAAAACGCAACCTGAGTTGCCACATGAAGCAATGCAAGCGTCACAACTCAGACTGCGTTTTTTAAGCCTAAAGGTACGTTTCGGCATCGTCGTTCGCTGAGCAATATCCGTAAGTTGCGGTGATTGGCTCTCCGAGTGTTGTGCGGGAAATAGACGCACAGGCTTTTTGAGTGTGCTTCGCTCGGCTTGTACGGTGCTTGAATAAAGCTGTTGTTTGGGAACATAAAGTTTAGCTTTGCTTAGATCTTTGTGTTCATACTTTTGTGATGTTCGTCGCCGCGCTCCAGTGTTAAAATGTCTCTTCTTAACCAGCTCTCTTGTATAAGCATTTGTTTTGTATTTATTTATCCGTGTGTTGTTGTATATTTGCTGTAAATTATTCCAACACATCGACGCCCAAGCAGCAAATTAACATAAAAAACAAACGCTAAAAATTATATAATCGTACATGACTCACACTTCAAAATTATAACCATATTTTGTTTCCTTCCAAGCGTCACCCGCTAATTACTACCCGAGATGAAATATAGTCAATAAGCTATTGATCCAGCTGCTACGCACCTATTTTGTTCATGATCAATGCTGCACTTCGCTTACATTTCTGTCTTAGCAAGGCATAAAAGTCAGCACAAAACTTCCGGCAATCCGCCGGCCGCTAAAAACAAAAAAAAAGAAAAACAGTGGTTTGAGCAGACGCGATTTTTTTCAATGGTAAAACTTTTTGTTTATTTCTAAATTTGACTGTTACCGGCGCAGCGGGTTGGGATCGGCATAGAACTGCTACCCTATAGACATGTCGCATCCATTCATATTTTTCTTGTCTGACAGCCTCGGTCGCGCATAATGTTTCGGCGTTTCATTTACGCCTTTTTTTTTTTGTTCTTTCCACAATCAATGAAAGCGCAGTGCTGTCAGGTTAATTCCGTTCTGGATTTTGAAAAAAAAAAAAAAAGTTACGTGAGGCAAGCAAGTAAATAGGTCAAACGGCGCTCAATATTGCCGAAAAGGAATCCATTTCTATGCTGCGCGCGTGCTAACCAACATACTGGTTTGCGCGTACGTAACAGTCCCTTCGGAGGAGCAGACGACGTTTCGAGGGAAAGGGTAGGCGTTGCGCTCTGGTGCGAGGGGAGTCTCGGTCGCTGTCTATTGACTATTTGTCTAATTGTCTATTTGGAACTCTTGTCCTTTATTACATAACCCACATTAATTGCTTCGAATGTCCGGATTCGTTTACTTGCGTAAAAAATATAATTTCCATTTTTTCAGCGTAGCTTCTCTCTCAGTTCTACAAACACGTCACGATAAGTAACAAATGGGGAATTTTCGTTGTCAGCGCAATATGGCAACGTAGACCTGACTCCGATGAGCGCAACCAGAGCGTCAGACATCCCGCTCTAACAGCGTCGCCATAATGACGTCACGCACGCAAGTCAAGGGGACGTGTTCTAAATCTTACCCAAATGAATCCGAGTTACTCCGCGGGTCGTGTCACATGATGACACAGATTGAAAAACGCTGGTCAGCGGCAGGATTTAGAACGCTAAAGCACAAAACCATTACCCTGGAGTAAGATCGAGAAAATTTTGGAACACAGCCCGGATGACATCTGACGTCTGATATTTTGCTCAGATAACTGTAAGATGGCAGACATCCCTGAGCTCCAGCGTCGCCTCTTACGGCGCAATCGGCTTCTCAGTTTTGAGCCGTACGCCGACATCCCGCTACGTCAAACGAAAGACCGTCGGTCGTCCGACAACGAGAGTAGCGTCGACGACATCGACGGCAAAGGCGCGGCTCGTGCGAGCTCTCGACTTCGTTGCACAAGCCCAACAACGAAAGAAGAGGAAGCCAGCTGGGCTTAAGACGTGTCTTTCTCAACCTCGGAGAGCTAGCCGGACCAGTGGCACACACCGTATCTTCAATCGACAGGGTTCCCAGGCCGCTAGATTACAAGCTGACCGTAAGCTGGGAGACGTCAAGGCCCGCTTTCTCGAAGACCGCCACCCGGTCAACACCGTCACCAAACCCTGTAGCCCCACCACAGGAAGCTGGACTCCCTGCGTCACCAGAAATTCTGCCGGCTCATCTGCTAGCCGGGCAAGCAGGGAGCCCTCGCCAGGTGCTCGAGACCGACGTGGGTGAGGTCAGCCGCCAATGGCGTCCCCGTGGAGACCACCGTCGCAAAGATTGCTGCTAGGCCTAACGCTTTTTATTCTCTTTATCCGCGGCACCAACACCTCACCCTCGTCCGGATGCTTCATTTCCAGCCATCATCACAGTTTGTTTTAATTCATCTGTACAAAACCATCTCAGCATCGTTGGACGTGGCTCCGCATGCCTTCACTGAATAGGCTTGCTCGCTTTCTGCACCGCCGCGGCTTCCCTGAGCCGCAATATATATGTATCTATATATCTATCTATTAGTAATTTACAAATGAATAAACAACTGCGCACAAAGAAATGTGTTTATTAGCAACTTAAGAACACAGACAATTTGCCTCAGTAGAAATCGGCAATCGTAACAATCGCAGTAGGTAAAGAGTTTTGATTTCTTACAAAGCTGAACGTCGTACACAATAAAATTAAAAGTTTAACACATTTTTCAAGTTTGATGTTTATGAGGAGGCAATATCTTTTTATCCTAAAAAATGTCTCTGCGAGCTGTTTGTTAATACACTATTATAAAGTTACTACTTTTTCTAGTAGAAAGCCAACATTTGCCTGAACATGAAATGCCACGGTGAAAGCGACTGAAGATCCATTCCTGGGCTTGCAGAAACCAAGGGAAACAAAGTATTGTGTGATGACCATCATTTCAATATTTTGCTCTATATCCTATCTCAAGAACTCTGTGCAGCATTGGGACGTAGGGGTGCAGTATGTGCTCTTCAGGAAGAGTCCCTGCACTAGCATTGATGTAAATAAGGTATGATATTAAACTCTCACATGCAGTGTTCATAGACTTATACAGAACGCACAAATTGTGTGTTTTCTGATGGCAACACTATCCTGGAGGAAGTTGAACAATGGCTTGTTCACGTAGCAGTTGCTCGGCTGCCACCATAAAGAAACGTTTGCTCGGCCGCCACCATAATAGCTCTAGCATGAAAAAAGACAGTTTTTGTGTTTCATATAAACTTGGTGAGCACTCTACATCGCGGTACGAGCCATGTGTGATAATGTCCAGAAGACTGGCCTGAAATGAGCCCCTTGCAGGAACATGCACGGCCAGGGTTTTTCAAGGCATGGTATCACACATACACACAATATAGAACATTTGAGCTGAGCTTTGGTGTTCCTATAGCTCCTATTGCCAGTTACACATTTCTAATGGGCAATGCCCATCGTGCTAGTGATGAAAAAACATGGGTCAGTGAGAATTTGCAGACGCTGTGCTGTTGAGC
This sequence comes from Ixodes ricinus, assembly GCA_037355805.1. Taxonomy (NCBI): domain Eukaryota; kingdom Metazoa; phylum Arthropoda; class Arachnida; order Ixodida; family Ixodidae; genus Ixodes; species Ixodes ricinus. Next base: position 36,346 of record JAZHYW010044212.1, on the reverse strand, counting down.
TTTGATAGAAGACGACGAGGGGAGGAAATAAACATGGCGTTAAGTCAGGAAGCTCCCAGGATGCTCTGTGTCATTAGCGACTATCAATGCAGACACCTTGAAGATGTACTAAATCCTGTCTGTAACATCAAGCAGTAGCTTCTTCGAAAAATCCAGGCCAAGGCTTCGCCGAACTTGAGCATCGATCTCGTTGTCTCTAGAAAGAAAGTGGTCGAAACAGACGTTACCCAGGCGTGCGCCGGTGTCGTCCCGACCATCGCGGTTAATGACTCGAAGCCACACGACCCTGGGATGTGGTTCGGGCGGCAGGTTACGAAACGTATGTCGTCTGCCATACTGTACGTACTGCAGCAGCGTCTCACAACGCACACAATTGACATGGCGGGTAGTGACCAGTGTTGTAGGCGTTAGCGAAAAGAAAAGTAACGGAATACGTTTCCCGTTACCTGTAAATAAAAGGAACGCATTGCGTTTACCGTTACTGATTGAAAAGTAAACATTTCGGCAAAAATCTGCCAGGTTAGGTGAGTGTTGATAAAAGAAGCTGGAGGTACTCTAACCAGCTGTGTTTCAAGAGCCCCTATACGTTTCGCGGCCTGCTCGGTCGCTTGTTCACGGGTGACTTATTTGGCTGGTTGTTCGTCTTTCTCTTGTTCTCCCTGTCGCTGCCGTTCAAAGTCGTCTTCTTCTCTTTGTGACTCCTCGAAGTCCGTGAATATACCTGCTTGGGAGGGTACCGATCGAACGGTTCAGGTTGTTCTTTGCATGCTGAATATGCCATGACTCTAGATAGAGTCGTTCCTTCCAGTGTCTTTCGGTGTCCAGTACAAAACTTCCGTCGAAGTCGATGACGTGGTTGTTCTTTTCTGCATGTTCCACTGCTTTTAAAAGGTAACACCCGTTACTTTTGCGTTACTCTTTAATTACGAATTAACATATTTTACTTTTTTGACGTAATAGGAATGCATAAGCACCATATTTCAAGCAACATTATGTGCATTTTTTATTATTTTATACTAACAAAAAAACGCAAAAAAACCGCAAAAATTGTATGGCTTGGCGCCTTGAAGCACGAAAAGTGTCGAAGTGTAATAGTTTTTAGTCTTGGGAAGAATACGTGATGAGTAACGTAACGGCTTTACACGGTACTCGACATAAGTAGCGTAAGTAGGTTTCCCATTACAGTTTTGAAAAGGTAACAAGTACGTTACAACGTTACCAGAAAAAGTAACGCGTTACCGGTAACGCTTTACTTGTGACGCGTTACCACTGACACTGGAGCTGACACGCGCACACTACGCACTCGAACGACGATAAACACGAACCAGAGCCTAACCCTCCCGCTAGGCCAAGGTCTGGAACTGCTACGCAGCCGACAGAGCCACCGTAGCTATGGTTACCAAGCGGCAGATTATCGGGAGGTATTCGAAACCAAAACTTCATCGTAATCGCGTGATGCACTATCATATAAATAAGAAGAGAGCGTCAATAAAAATATTATATGTTTTTATCATTTTCAACCGCGTGTTTGAACATTAAATGAAGTTGAATATCTGTTCCTCTTTATATATCACTTATGATGAAGTTTCGCTACCTTTTGCTCCCAGACCGTGTGGTATGGTCGTGTCAGACTCTCCAAAACCTAGGAATTCTAAACGCGGTTTGTAAACTCCAGACGCAATATTTGGCCGCAAAACTTAGGAAACAACATCTGACGAGATCGATACAACTTATTTTCACTCCCCTTCAGAAATAATATATTTAGAAACGACATTCAAAGCACTACAAGTCTATTACGGGAACGATTTTCAGACGTGGCAGAGGAGATTTAAGCCTTGCTCTCACGCTACCAGAAACGGTGTCGTGGATCAATAATTCGCAGCAGATCCGTGTCCACGTGAAAATCTGACGGCGTTTATTGCCCGCTTCGGGGCGAATGAGACTGGAATGTGGAATGAGACCGGCGACCGTCGACAGAAAAGAGATTGGGAAACGGAAGCTGGGATTGGTTGACAACACCAATGCTTGTCAGGTTCTAGATATGTACCTTCTAGGAAATGGAATATTTAGGAAGACACTGAGTGCAGCAGTAGAAAGGAAGAAGAAAAAGTCGGCGTCGGAGGCGTCCTTTCCGCAGATCATTTTTATTTATTTGCCACTTTCGTGTAGGGCTTTCAGTCGATGTGAGGACATTATCCTCTTTATTTTGAAGACCGCCTTGGGCAAGAGTCTTAGGTTCCTTTTCTCGCAGAATATTCTTGATCTTTCTTATGCGTCCTAATTTAATTTGGTGGTAATTTGGACAGTCTTTTTTTATGCTCACGTTATTCCCGAATTTTCTCTCCTTACTAGGAAGTACGAAATATATTGATTTAGAAGAGAGGTTGTCATGTTATCAATGGTTTACCGCCTGCCAAATGGAAATGCATCTGCATTTTTTAATTCACAGAAAAGCTGCTTTTTTTTCATATCAATTTAGGTAACATTTTGTCCTTAGTGGAGACATGAGCATAAAGGTATTGAAGCATGACGCAAATAGTAAATAGCTCGTGCAGCCGCTCCCGGCCAATGTCAGTTAAAATACAATGACGTGTCCCATTGCAGTAAAACTCTAATGTTTTACTTTAAAGGGATACTAAACCAAACATTTTAATGGTTATAATAAGCGGCGCACGATGTTTCCAGGAGACAGCAGCCACCGGTGTGCGGGAGCACACAAAATTAAATTTATGTCATGGTCCTCCATTTCCGCTAAAGATGACGGTGAAATGTACGAGCCCCGGGCCCAAGGAAATTAAAGACAGGCTTCTCGTCACCACAAGTGAAAGCTACGTGCTTGTTAAACCAATTAATCGGCTGCCTTCTACACCAGACCACACTGTGGAGATGAATAGCTTGGTTCTATTCTCTTTTCCCGGAAACCACACATTCACTGTCATCTTATGCGTGAATGGCGGAATACGACATCAATTTCGTTGCGTTTGCTCGCGCATACCGGCGGCTGCTGGCTCATGGAAAGATCGTCTGCCACTTATTTTAGACACCGAAATGTTTGGTTCAGCATCCCTTGTTGCATTCAGCCTTGTTGCTTTGAACTGAATGACATAAATCACGACTGGTGTTCTCGGTTGTAATATGAGTAACTACAGGCGCCTATTTATAAAGATTTATGTATAATTGACTGAATTTAGTTTCTTACACTCAAAAATATGCCATCTGTCTGATCTGTACCACGTGACCTAGAGTCAATTGTTTAGCACCGCGCGTTGAACAGTATGTTTTATTGTTTTTGTGCAGATGTTCCGCGAGGCAATCGCTGCAGCGGTGCAGTACCGGAAGCATCCGACGGATTTCATGGACCAAGTCCTTCAGGAGCTAGAGGTGAGGCATCGATTTTGCTTAAAGTACACATGGAAAGGAAAAACAAAACTTTTTTTAAACAGCCGGGTTGGGAAAAGGAAGTCATAAAACAAATTAACAACGAAAATAATAAAATATTAGAGCTATATTTACGGTGCTATACGAATTTGTAGTTGGCGCCCACGGGGGCCGCGGAAAAGTGGCCCATATTTATCACGTGACTGGCCCCTATTTCTCCCTGGTACTTGCGCTCTTTCGGAAGCTTCCTATGGTCTCGAAAAGTTACCTTTTCATCTTCGTTTGAAGTGCAACAAAAAACAAAGATTAATACGTAACTTTTAGAGCCCAAATGAAGATTTTGAAACAGCGCAAGCAGACGTGATAGACCTGTGCGCCGGTCAGATGACGGCGGCGGCGCCCCGAAGCAGACGAACTTGTGCGGCGGCGGCGACGGCGGGGTGGAGAAACGCGTTGAAGCGGCGGCGCACAAAGCTCAGCGTGCGGCGGCGGCGACGCACAGGTCTACCACGTGACCAGCGGCGGCTCCCGCGGGCGCGAACTACAAATTCGTTTTGTGCAGTAAATATAGCTCTAGAAATTTTCTTTCTTCCTCGAAAATTCGTTTTATAACATACTTTTCCCATCTATGCTGTTTAAAAAAATGTATTTTTCCTTTGCATGTGTCCTTTAAGAATGGAGGAAAAAGTAAATACCAGCATGCGAGCTGAGCCAATACCACCTAGAAGACAATGCCTGCGCATGACGTTTCGTTAGTAGATCCCCGACCCACCCGAAGCGGCAAACAGCCCGAACCTTGACGAGAGTAGGGGCCCCGCGGAGAGCGGGCGAAAAGTGATCGCAGCGCTCTTGGCGAGCTCGGAGCATCCGCAAGCAGACGAATTCTCCGCTACGCATTGGCTTTGCCCATTTCCGTGCGAGGTTACCAAGGAAAAAAAAATGTCACGGGTATTCGTTGCTTTGAATGTTAAAAGATAGGCGCCTCCTCATAAGTGAAGGACGTTTTCTTCGCGTGGGAAAGATGTTAGAGTTTTCAGTTGCAGTTTCGGGACTCTCCTGAAGAAAACACTCTGTCACAACTTACGTAAGCCATACAAACCACGAATGTACCTTCAAACTGTCTCTTGAAAAAGGGAAATGTACAAACATTTTAGAACGTAGCTACGTTTCAACTTAACTGTTCTTATCAATCAATTGGTTTTGCTGTTGCAGTTCCCATTTCTCATGAATGTCTTGCTTATAACTGTTTTTTCGAATAGGCGAATAGGGTGAAGAAGCAAAAGGCAATTTCGAACCACATGCGTTATTGTGATGTCAGCATGCTCTGGAAGAAGTCGATTGTGCACATGCAAATGTGACGGTTTTAGTGAAACTGAAACTAATAAAAACGGAGTTACAAGCAAAGCAGACTTTTTGCGCGTCCAAAAGAAAAAAACAACAACAAAAAAACAAAGGGAGCGTCGTAGTGAAAAATAAAATGAAAGGGTCGATTGTTTGCACCCGGACGACTAACGTCTTCGTCGCCTTCTACTATAAAAGCCGGCCTCCATTAGATCGTCAGCAACTCTTTCCATTTTTCCAAGTCTACATTCTTTTTATTTTTGGGGGACGCTGCGACGATCGCGTTCTTTCTTCCTCCTGCTTTTATGTTTTTTTTTGTGTGTTTTTTTCCTTTTTGCTTACTTGACGTTCGAACCATCGCGTATTTTGTTTTGCCTTGTTTGGATTTGTTTTTCCTCTTTTTCCTTCTGTTCGGCGTTTACTACCGCCTGTCCGTCTGCTACGCTGTGCCCGGACATTTTGAGGGCTGTCTGCAACTTTGTTGTTGTTGTTGTTTTCTTCCACTGTAGTCTGCGATATAACCTCCTATTTTCGCCTTCGATTGAGTTTCTAATTCGAAATCTTCATATGTGCTTTTTGGTATTTATTACATATATTAAAATGTGCAAGCTCCTCATACATTTATATTCTAATTTTATTTGTCTACACCGGAACGCCAGCTATGGGTCATCGTTTGTTGATCAACCGGCCGCCGTCGGGCACACACCATGCGCGTACTTGGAGGTGGCAGGCGTGTCATGTACTGCCTACCACTGCAAAAAGAATTTTTTGCGATGTTAGAAAGTTCTTCTCCCGCTTCCCGAAGACCGAACAAGCGTGAGTAATTAAGTTGCTGCAACATTAAAATTAAGCTAAAACAAACAACAAAAGAAAAGAGAAGCTCCTTTGTTATGCTGCTGCTTTCCATATTTTTCCCCTATGTGCCGCAATGATCGTCGTCGTTGAAGGAGTTTTTGGCTGGGTGATTTGTATCTTTTTATCGACTGCTAAAGTTTTGTTTTATTCGCCGTTCTTCGCTACCTGTTCACCATTTCTCTTTATTTTCGTCTGAGAAGGGGACCCCATCTTTCCTGCAAAGTTCGGAAAATGTATGCACGGTCATTTTCTCGTTACATTTTGTTTTTGTCGTGCTGCAGCGGCTGTTTCGCTTGCTCTGGTAATCTTAACATGTTGTTAGCGCACGTTTTAATGATCACCTATTTAGGTAAAAAAACTGTGACAACGCAGTCTGCAACGGATCAACAGTAACCCCTTACGACGTAGTTCGAGCAGCTAAACGCCTTGTTGCCGCTTCCCAGATGCGCTCCAAACTCGTGTGATCCCCTGAGTGGCGTTTGAGACCGCTAAATAGACTGGTCTATCTTTGTTTATGCGTGCGTTGTTATTTCATTGTCGTTGCAGTTGCGATTAGTGGATTCCGCTTCGCAAGCGGACTGACCGCAATGAACGCTTCCAGTGCGATGGCGCTCCATGGTGATCTTGGCGCGACTGGTTTAGAACGACCCCCTGGAAGCTTCGAAGATTTGGATGGACCAAGATGGCGATTTCCATGGCAGCGTAGACCGATTAGCCAATCGCCTTGCGACGTTTGGGTCGTCTGTATGTTAGTATCCGTTTGTGTCCGGCTAGCAGGTAGAGAAGGCAATGGCGCTACTTTCCCAGGATCCAGTGACTTTAAGCACGACCACTGAAGCAGGCGATGCAGCAGGCGATGGAGCAGACGATGTAGCTCATTCGGGCTACCTAGGGGGCGCTGAGGGGATCTACAAGTGATGACGTTTGGAGGAGGAAACGTGCATGCCTTGTGTTCTAGGTGGTATTGGCAGAGCAGAGATAACCATCGACAATAAAAAATGCAATGAATGTCATAAAGAAACCCTTCCACAATTTTCTTAATAAATTAAATTGAATTAAAAATAATTTCAGTAATAATTTAATTTCATTTATCAATTATATTACCTCCGCATGAAGCGAAAAAAAAATCTAGTGCGTCAGTTTAAATTTATGATTAAAGAGAAAATATGATTGACAGTCATTTTCAACCGGGATTGGGAAAAGTGCTAGAATTTGGATATTCTTCTTTATTTTCATCGTCACCCCAATCTCTTGTTTAAAAAGGTAGGGAAACAAAATGACGTGACCGCGAGTTTTCTACCTGTCGCTTCAAAATCGCTAGAGAAGAGCGCAATGCGTATGGCTCCGGTGACGTCAATGTCTCCTGCATGGCCAAGGCTACTGTATTTGCGAGCGTTGCCGCATAGTGGCGTCAACGCGTGACGATGTCGCCTAGTAGTATTATATGAGGACCGTACGCCCTATGGCTTATACCTATAGCTTGCCCGTAACGTCATTCGCGTCCATGCTGGTATCTTATATGCCACGAGCGTTCGGTTCATCGCGTTAGTTTCGCACCGCCGCTCGAGGGAACGAGTAACTCAGAAAGAACCGTCAGTGCCCAGCAATGGCGACACTTCTGCATGCAAGCCATCGTATGCAAGGTATTCACTGGGTGCCATATTTTGTATTTTTAGCGCATTGTTCACAGCGTATCCTCCGGGGAGAGGAAGAGTGGTATGGTTGGTCTGGCAGAAATCCTCACATCGTCAGATCAAGCTCCTAACTAATGTCTGCAAGGAACGGCGACCTTGATGGTGTTGAATTTACGTTGCGGAAGCACTGTGGAAGTTAACATATATAACGTAGTAGACTAGTTAGCGTTCTTCACTAAGTCACATTCAGGACTAAGTTACTCCACAAGAGAGCCATACTGCCGCGAGCTGGTGCTGCTTCTTAGAGGCCGATAACGTGATGGCATTCTAGCGGAGCTTCACAAACCGCCACCATGCGAAATCTCAAAATCTGTTCATTCGTTTTAAAATTAGTTTTCTTGACTTTCTGCCGGCAGTCCAGAAACAATAATCTAGAGTCTAGACTTTCGCTTCTTTGCTGCACCCGTTACAGATACCATATCTAAACAAAGAAATAAGAGCAAACATTTTGTTTCCGAACCACTTTAAAGAGAAATTCGAGAAGCAATTATTATTTTTTTTACCTGAGCTTTGGAATAATCCAGACACGAATTTGTGATCTAACATTGAAAACTTATCTATTCTTTCGAGAAAATCACCGAATTATCTCACATATAAAAAATATATCTTCGAATAAATTTGGTGTCTTTCCGCCCGCAACTGCGGCTGTAATTTTTGATTAGATGAATTAAATAATCTATGGTCAGGGTTTTCTTTACGTTTGACACGTCACTAATAAACAGGAGATGTGAGCTCGAGGTCGTCTGGCTGACACGAAAAATGCGAGGATCTCTACTGGTCATGATCCATAGAATATATCACTCAATTACTCGGTGAGATGCTCTAAAGAATCATCTTGTTATAACTTATTGAATGTAATGTACACCTGCTCCTTAATATAGACGTTGTTCAGCCATAAAACTGTAAATTGTTTTGTGCGATACTTCTTATATTTTAGGAGCGACCGCAGTCACTAAACAAATTTTTCGTAGTCACAGTTAGGAAAGTTGTAGAAAATTGAATAAAACTCTGAGTGGAAAAAATAATTAAACATATTAGTAAGCAGCACTTTTTACAGGAACGTCTGGCAAAACAAAACGAAGACTTTGAGACTGAGTATTTATTTTTATAACGACATGTTTTTTGCGATCCATTTATTTATTTAAAAGCCAAACCAAATTTTGCAAAGCTTTTTTTTTTTTTTTGTTATAATCGCGACACGCGGGAGAAGCTTATCTGAAACTATAGGAGTCCTAAAGACTATTTCTTTTCTCTGCCGACATCTCCCTTTTCTTTCCAAATCATTGAGTTTTTTTTAACGTGGAGGATCGTGTGTGTAATCCGGGAAAATTGGTGGCCGTGTGGGCCAGCCCACACCAGCCCACACCAGCTCGGAGCATGTGGAGCAAAAGCAGGGATCCTTGGTTCAATCACCACCCTTCCCGTTAATTTATTTATTTTTTCATTTATTTTTTATTTGAAAATTTTGTCAATCCCTTAGGGATTTTAGCAGTACAGAGCACACAAAATAAGTACACACTCGTTCGAATTTCATCACATCTACCGGTTTCGATCTGGATGAGCATCGTACCATCGTGCGGTCGTGCTTCACTACTGCGTGGCGCAAGTCAATGATCCCAGGCAAGCACTCGTACTGCACTGGCTAACTTACTCATCTACAGTGGGTAACAATGTCGCCATGTTCTGGCAGACTAAACTCTTACTGTATGAACAGCTAATGACAATTTTTTCTTCGTAATCCGTGTATTAAGAAAGTTGTAGAAAATAAATAGAAATTGTGACATGATAAAACAAAATATGACGGCAGCAATACTTTCCAATTTTTTTTTCTGCAATAAGAAAAAAAAAAGAAAACACAAAGCGAGAATAATTAGACATATTTTGATAGAATATTTAAATATCTAAACGAATAATGACACTCCCCGTGATTTCATTTCATGCTTGAGAATTTAGCACAGCCTAAACTTAAACAAAAAAAGCCGGACATTATTTTTTTTGTCGAATTTATTTGTAGCGCAGTTCCAACCAGAGATTTTCTTCTTTTAGAGTTGTACGTTTAAATAGCGATTGAGGAAATGCCTGTCGGCTTTGACTAGACGACATAAAATGCTAATGCTCCGCTGAATTTCAAAATCGAAATGTTCTTGGATGCGCGTTCAATGGAAGCTAGATAATAAAGGAAGACAGAGTACAGGAAGCAAGATGTAGTTGTCAAATATTAAATACGAGGGGCGTTCATAAAGTTCGTATTAATGTCACGAAGGAATAGATATTCAGCAATCAAACTCGAGTAGGAGTTGAGACTTTCTCTACATGTTCGCCACCAAAAGTTACCCACTTTTTCCAGCGATGCACCACATGCCGGGGGCCATTGCTCTAGAACTCTTCGTTTTGAGCGTTCAGGAATCGCTCCACTTCATCAATCATTTCGGCGCCGTCCTTGAAATGCTTTCGTCTCATTTGGCCACACTGGAAGCATCTGTGCCATTGAACCAAAGTGTCATAAACTGGTGCGTTGTCCGCGAACAACGCTCCCAGATTGTAATGAATATCCTTGGCATTGCTTCCTTTCAAATGAAAAAAAAAGGATCACTGCATGTGCTTGGCACCGACGGGTGGCACCATTTTTGTTTCGACTCCCTAGTGACGTTCCGAGCTAATATAGCATGCGATGTTTATACTGTGCGGAAACTAGAGGGACGCACGCTCATGTTGATGCCTGTTTTGTTTCTTTTTTTTATTTTAAATTTTTATGCCGATAATACGAACTTTATGAACGCCCCTCGTATATGTTTCATTTAAGCCTTGCGTGTAGTCCATTTTTTTTTACCCTTAAGGCATAGAGTATTAGACGGGTGCAATGGGGAACAATGAGTCGCTATTGCAATGGCACGAGAAAAATATCAAAATTAAACAATAATCCGCAGGATCAACAAAATCAGGTAAAGAAACTACTAATTCACAAAAAACAAAAAAAAACACTACCAGTAATTGAGAGACGATAGATGCCGGAAAGAGGCTTTACTCGAGGGGTGTGCGCGGCATAAAGGAATAGTAAAAAGTATGAATGCTAACTTTAACTTGATGATCGACTCTCGATGAAAGGCAGAAAGAATGTTCGGAGAGCCTGTCTCCCGCAGCAAGGTTAGTGTGGCAAACAGTACTACGTACCTTGTAAACAGTACTACGTATGTACATGTTGTCTCCGATAAACAACATTACCGGAACCTTACCTAATATTAAGAGTACATTTAAACGCAGTACTTGAACAACTCAATAAAGTGAAAGAGCGTCGCTTCTGTTACATACAGCTTGTTGTGCTTACCTGTTGTGGGTTGCTGCACTTCAGGATCTGGATTAAGGTTCTCCACTCTTGCCAGGGTTGGTTTTATAATAATACCTCCTGCAAATAACTAGGCATTCACTTTTTTCTCAAAACATACAATTACAGTTTTTTTTTTTGACAAAGAAGCTTTTTGAAGCCTATTGATTTTGAATAGTTTCTAAGAAAATGAGAAGAGCAGGGCGTGTCTTTCGAAGCGTCCGGCCTCCAAGCGAGCGCTCTACGCCTTCTAGCCTTCTTTGGCTGCACGCTCGGGCTGCACCAGAAGGATTCCGAGTCAAGAGGTCCAACGCGTCAAGAGGTCCAACGAGTCAAGAGGTCCACTATTGGACCTCTTGAGCCGTTGGACCTCCTGACGCGTTGGACCTCTTGACTCGCCGTGGATCTCCTGACTCGTTGGACCTCTTGACGCGTTGGACCTCTTGACCCATATTGGATCTCTTGACTCGTGCCTTGATGTGTCAGCAGGTCCAATATTGGATATCTTGACTCGTTTCATCTCTTGGTGTGAAATATGTACAGGCAAGAGGTGTGAAATAAGTACAGACAAAAAAGAAGAAAAAAAAACTATGAGGGCACTTAAGCTTTTTCTTCTGATTTGAAAATGCATGAGCACTAGCTTTGCGCGAGTTGTGTTGTCGCCACGGATAGCGCGCTAGTTTCACGATCAAGAGGACCTAGGTTCGAAACCAGGCTTAGGTTCGAAACCCGGATGGTTTTGTGCTCACATGACCAGATAGGTCACCTTACGACGGAGATCACGTAACGAGACATATCACCTGACAAAGTTTTTTTTTCTTTTTTTTATTGTGTTGGACATGTCACGGATTTTGCCGACGGCTTTTTCGCTGACTGAGCCAGGTGATGCTCACGCATTAAAAAAACAGTCAACAGAGATGCTAACAAAATAAGGCGGAGAAGAAAAATGCTGGGAAAAGAGCCAAAAATTAAGCTGTGAAGACTTCCACACGGCAGGGGGATCTCACGAACACGGCTTTGATGCATCATTCCTGGCCGGTGATGTAATCAGTGTTTGTGCGTGTGACCCGTGATTTGCTTGGTTTCTGAAGCGACAGATACGCGCGCGCTGGGCTGTGGGGATCGCATGCTGAGCTCTGGATTTTTAAACACCAATAATCATTGTTGTTATAAACTCTCAAGCTTAGAGCAACATTGGTTTGTTGGGGACCTGCAGCCGTGCAAGGCTGTGGGCCTTTGCTTTTCTACCCCTGACCACAAAGTCGTAAATCTGCATCTCCCGTGTTGCTCTCCCCGCGAATACAGTATCGAACACATCACCGGAAAGGTCTTAACATTCCACGATTTGAGATGACTTTTTTGTTTAGGTAGTGACTACTTCGACATCCGGGTTCAAAATGATTGCAAAACTACTTTGAACACATCTTTCGTCGCATACGAAAGATATGTCCATAATTATTTGCTATTTCGACGTCAACCATCACACTAAAGCACTCTTATGGCGTTCGACGTCAAGATAACTGAAGTTTTTTTTTTTAATTTCTGTGACATCATTTTTAAACGTTGTAGTAATTGTTTAAATTTGTTCACGTCCCGTCAAAATAGCTTCCTTGATATTTTGAAGTCCTTGGTCTTCGAAGAATTTGAAGAGACAGTTTGCCCTGGCGCAGCATGGCATGTAAAGTTAGTCATTTTTCCATTCGCCATCGCCTAGCACTGGACACAATAGATCTATCAGCTTCAGATATCGACGTGCTTTCCGACACGAACAGTTCTTCAATCGACTTCAATCTCTATGACCCAATTTTCTAAAAATGATTGAGCAGCTAACCCACCATCTTACAATTCCACCCGACTAACACATCGCGTAATTTTTAACACTCAAATACATATACATTGTGGCAAATAGTATCTGTCTGCTTGTCGAAAATAGCTATGTAGTAGTTGTATTGTCCAAAATCCTTCAAATAGGTCAAACAGTCAGTAATCGTCACAAGCAGCCATTAATAGCAATATAATTATAAACAGAGAAAATAAAAATAGCGGTGTTTTCCCTGAAGACTTTTTAAACGTTTGATTTGCGTCCTTTTTTTTCTTTTTTTCTTTGTTTTTTCTTTTTTTGTTTTTTGTTTTATAGACAATTTCTTTACGTGACAAGTACTTTGTCTTTAGCTAAAGTTAAAATAATTTTTATTTCGAATTCTAAAACCAAATATGTTGTCTCTGTAGCAGCAGTGAGTTTAATTTTATCTTTCTTTTCTCCTTTTTCACTTCCACCTTGTCCTTCTCTAGATGCTCTATTAAATTTGACAGTTGTAAGTAAGCGCTCTTTCCCGTCCCCTCCTTCTCTTCTTAGTCCTTTGCGCTTTTTAAACCACCGTCCAGACAAAAATGTAAGGCTCGATGGACCTCTTGACGCGTTGGACCTCTTGACTCGTTGGACCTCTTGACGCGTTGGACCTCTTGACTCGTTGGACCTCTTGACGCGTTGGACCTCTTGACGCTTTGGACCCACCGACTCGTTGGACCTCTTGACGCGTTGGACCTCTTGACACAAATTGGACCTTTTGACTCGTTGGACCTCTTGACGCGTTGGACCTCTTGACTCGAATTGGACCTTTTGACTCGTTGGACCTCTTGACTCGGCTGTCACGTGGCTATTGGACCTCTTGACTCGTTGGAACTTTTGACTCGTTGGACCTATTGACCATAAGCGCACCAGAAGCCTTGGTTTGGTCCAAGGCAGATATGCTCGCGCTGGGGGTTGCAGACAGCTAAAGGCCCTACCCTGCCGTTCTCACCTAGTCAGTGACTATAGTAACGTACAAGTTCTTACCTCTTATTGACGTTGCATAAGGTGTATGATCAATTTCTCCGTTTCATTACAACTTGGACAAGTGTGGACCGCGCAAAAAGAATATATATTTTTTATGTATTTTGCAAATATGTGCATTAGGTTGTTTTTTTTTCAGTGCAGACTTTAATATGTGTAAGGTGGTGAAGTAAGAGGAGCCATTAATGTATTTTGTTTTCAGCCAGGCTACCTTGAACGTTACATAGGGTTTGGTCTGTCACAAACAAGTCACATAGGTAATAAACGATAACGTGTAAAAAGTGATTTGAACTGAAAACAGATAAACATAACATTAATGACTTTTACACAAAGCTATAAAATAAAAAGAAAAACAGCAAAAAAAAACTCAGTTTTTTTAATTTAAAGTATAATGCAAAATGAACTGAAATGTCATCGCTCCTGCAATTTTAAATATGGTGTGCGGTTATTCCATGTTTTACGCGTCTTTTTGAGATTCTAAACAAGAGGGTATAAGTGCTTTAGAGTTTGTTACATATTTATACTACAATTAATTTGGTAACTTTTTCTTTTTCAGCAATTCACGAGTGATGAGGAGAGGGAGGACGGCTCGTCGACTCCCGGTGGGGCTACCTCGGACAAACACGCGTGATGTAATAAAGCATCGTTTTTTTAATGTTTTTAATTGCTAATAAAGAAAGAGGTAAAAGTTTAAGTGAACTGCTCTGCCTAGCTGCCGTTGATTACATCGAGCCGTCGGCATATTCAGGCGTAATTTATCGCATCTTTTACTACACCGACTTCCAGTAATAATTAATGCCTCACAATGTGTCCTGAAAAAAGTTTCAGACGAAGTGTTCGTGCGCTAAAAGCCCTCTGTTCAAGTATCATAAGTTGCTCCTGGAAGTTCGCAATTTTTTTAAAGTTCAGCGGTAATGCTTTTTTAGAATAATTTGAACGTTTTAATTTATTCACCATATTAACATTTAGCCGTATCGACTTTTTTTTTTCCTTTCGTGCGACAATTAGCAGGTGCATTATCGGCTACGACGTGAGAGCTAGTATTATAGCACAGTGCCTGAAACGCGTTTTCTGCTGATGTGGGTTTAGCGTCCTATTTCGCCCACGAATCGAAAGCGGCCCTAAAGTGGCTACCAACGACATGACAAACACCGTAGTGTGTCGGACGTGGCCGTAGAAGTTGCGGCAGAAAGCAGGAGCAAACGCGAGTGTCGCCGTCGTCAGGGGGCGTCCCAACTGCCGGCTACCGATGATTCCGCGGACTGTCCAGCTCGAAAGCGATTGCGGTGGAACAAGATGTCTGCCACAACCACTACCGCTGCTTCGGCACCGCCAGGATCTCGGCCTGCGACAGCGTGACACTCGTACAACGTCATCAAACAAAAATAAAAAAAAACGTTTTTTTTTTTACGTTGTAAGCGCACGTTTTGGAGACGCGTTCCAGACGCCATACGAAATATATAAAAATTTAGAGCTATATTTACGGCACGAAACGAATTCGTATTTGGTGCCCGCGAGAGCCCGCGGAAAAGTAGATACTAGCTGCGTTCGAAGCCGCCTCGGTGGCTCCGAGGCGAGCGCGCTGGCCTACGGATTCCCATGTGGCGGGTTCGAATCCCGGTCGAGGTGCCCGCAATCTGACGGAGACCTATTGCGGAGAAGGCGCCGTGTAACCGAGCTTTCGGTGGCACGTCAAAAGATCCCCAGGTGGTCGAAATTAAACCTCAGTCCTCCGCTGGGGCGTGCCAGATGCCCGTCGTTGGTTTGGCTAGCTGCGTTCGATTTACTTTCACCTCCTGCACCAGTGCAGAAAGGTGTAAGGCAGACTACTTCCGGTATATGTATTGAGATACAACCGGTAGTACACCCCCTACACTTTTCTGCATCGTTGCAGGAGGTGTAAGTAAATCGAACGCAGCTATCTAGCAGTCACGTGACTTCCCACTAGTCACGTGGTAAACTTCTAAGCTGCCGCGCTGTGCCACCGCCGACCCAAGTTTTGTCGGAGCCGTCAAGGCCGCCGCCGAAGTCTTTTTCGACAAGATCTTAAAGGGAAACTCCGGTCCATACTTTCGATTTTTGGATTATGACACTTTTTAGCGCAGTCAGCGCCCCTGAATTGCAAGGTGTGATTTTTTCTCGTGATTGTGCGTAGTTTGAAAGATATCGACACCTCAAAGTTTTGTTTGGGGCGCGGCCATGAAAACCGAAACTAGCCGCTCGAGGCCCCGGCAACACTGGAAATCAGCCGCAATGTGAACGTGGACGTAAGGATCGTTCTCGTTCCGGCGAGTACGCAGGCCGAGCGGCTCCTACCTCTGTTGCACTAGCCGTCTAAAGATAGGAGGTAAGCTGATTTTGTTTTAATTCAGTATACGTTTATAGTTATCCAGCGTATGTAGCAAGAGTTAGTGCGTATGCCCAAAAGCTAGCGACTGGAAATCCCATGAACTCGTTCGGTGCCGGACTCGGCGGCCGCCGCCGTGCGTGCGCTATGCCGTACTCGTCGCTTGTATACACAAAAGCTAGCGACTGGAAAACGAGTTAACTCGTTCGGTGCCGTACTAGGCGGCTGTTTCCGTGTGTGCAGTCTTCCGTACTCGTCGCTTGGCCTAAATTGTCAACGGGGCTCCGTGGATGGAGCGGCGTTGCTCTACGCCGCGCTGCCAGTGACGTACAGTACTGGGGGTCCCTCTCGCTTTTGCGCTGTGGATATGTCCCTGACACGAAGCTTTGAGGCTCTCCGGCGTGGGCCGCGGCGCCCGAACACACGTGTGCTGGGCTGTCCACGTCTGTTTTTTCGTTCTTTTCGTTCCCCTCGTCGAACAGCGTTCACCCACACCTTCTCCAATTTCCGGTCCGTGGGAAACTTGTGAAAAAGCACCTCCGGGTTGTGCAGCGAGTTGTTTGAGCAGCCCACAGCGTTACAAGTTGTACTCGGCATCTTTCGAGGAACAGCTGGGCAGTCTTGGGTGCACCGAGTTGCTCGCTAAAACGAGCCTTGGAGTCCTCACAAGCAAATAAACAAAAGGCTATACCGAAGCTACATGGTCTACAGTAAAGGCAACGGCTAAACACGCCAATCACAAGCCGAAGTAGCGGTGGTAGCGGCTCAAGGAAGCGCACTCCGCGCAACGCCCGCACCGGAGGAAAAAAGAGAACGATATTGACGTAAAGGCAGCGGCTCGCGGCGGGTCGCATTTTTATTATCAGCATTAGTTGAGAATGCCGCGTCCCCCAGGCATAATATTTTGGCTGGGGTCGTATTTTGTGTCACTACTGCGATACCAGCAATTTATTTCATTTCTAGTTTTGGCAGGAGTTGCCCTTTAACTAGCTAGAAAGGAAGCAAAAACTGAGACGACTCTGAAGCTTCGCCTTTAAGAGTGGAACGCGATTGCGTTATCGGGTCCCCTTCGCATCGCCTTCTCATTAACTTCTCATGCTCTTCCTTCCAGTGAGCAGGAAGTGGGACGGACATAAGGAGTTCGTTATCGGCTTTTGGCGAGAGCGGACGGCGGAAAATGAGCTCTTACAACGGCGCGTTATCGGCTTCCTTGAGCTGAGGAAGTAGCGATGCCACAGTAGGCGGCCCCGATGCTTACGGTTTTTAATTGCCACGGTTTCCCGACGGAAAGATGTGTTTCAGCTCCGGTTTTCTACGTGCTGACCTAGCGGGCAGGCCGTACCGAGCCATCGACTCTTGCGATGGCTATAAAGACTTCGTCGACATCAAGGAAGTGATTTCCCTTGGGTACACATAGCAGAGCGCGTTGGATAGACTACAGTTCACACGAAAAAAAATACAAACACTGAAAATAGACGAGGGGCAGGTGCAGTGTGATGCCCATTACACTGTGAAAAACCAATTTGGTCACAGAGGAATTTAAGGGAAGACAAAATAATAAGAAAACGATAATAGAAAATGATGAAAATAAATATAACTTAATTTAACTTCCCGAAAAGAAACAAGAAGAAAATTGGAAAAAGAAGAAAAAGATGTAGAAAAGGAAGAAGTAAAAGAAAATCTGACAAATCTAAAGAAGACACCGGGATCACCTTCGAAACATTATTTTTCCGCATTTTTTACAGCTAAGACACACAAGGAAGGCGGGCCGCTTAGAAGCCTTGTATCTGAAAAAAGTTGTTCACAGAAACATTTGGCCTTATTTCTACAGAAACATCTTTCCATGGTGACTTTCATCCAGCGCTTTAGGACTTCAAACTCTACAGAAATTATCTCGCAACTTCTCTCCCTGCACTCCATCACCCAGCCGCACTCCATGTTGTCTTTAGATATAGAAGAACTTTACTGCAGTCTTGACCCCCGAATTCTCTTAAATTCCATGTCTGATTCAATCCATGAACACGGTCTCTGCAAGTTTCGAAACACCTCAAGGATCTCCGTAAAGAACTTCACAGATTTCCTTGCCTTGTACCTTCAGTCAACTCTCGTTGAATACAACGGCAAAAGTATTAAGGCAAAAGAAATGTGTTTGTATAGTCTCCTGCCTAGCCCCTGTACTCATTGAAGTTTTTCTCATCTACGTAGACCAATCAGCTAAGTCCCGACTAGATGTTTTCGCTCCTGAATGCCGCGTGTATCGATACATAGATGATTATCTTGTTACTCATCCGACCTCCATCTCTTCACGGGCCATTTGTGAAGCATTCGATTCCTGCTCGTCAGGTATTAAAGGGGCCCTGCAACAACTTTTTGACAGGTTTTTATTTTGCACCGAACCCGAGCGCACTGAACGTAGTAACTTAATGATACTTTTATTTTTCTTTGAATTTCGCTTTATTTTAAACGAAGTGTCTAGCGTTACGTCCGACGTAACCCAAGTTACGTCCAAATCTCCGCCTTCCCTAGGTTCACGGGGAGAGAGAGGAGGGCGGGGGAGGGTTAGGTATACGCGTTTCCAGTGCTCCGTCCGGACGTAACGCTAGCCACAGCGTATTTTAAAAGGTATAGGCAAAATAGAATTACAAAAAACAAAGCAAAATATAACCTTCTTCATGACGTCGTAGGTCCTGGCTTGAGTGGCCGTGAACTAGAGGAGGGGTAGTGAGCTCATCGAGCGCTCACGGCTGCCGCACTCTGTGTCGAAGGCTCGAGAGGGCGCCACTAAAGCACGTGTTGGATAGGCTGTATAAAGCGGGCGGTCAGGGCGGCTCGCATTGCATTTGCTGAGGGATTAAAGACTAATTCGGCATAACACTTCATCGGCCACAAACGGCAGCAAACACGGGGTAAATATCAGTTCAGAACGGGAGCTACTTCGCGCTCCCATTCCGCTAAATGGCAAAATCGCCAGCCAAGCCCGCGCCGAAAGCCTTTGGAACGCTCGGAACCGGTTGGATCCTCGAGCCGGTATACGACCGCAGCGCCGCCGCGCACATCCGGGACCTTTCTACGCTCGCCGTTCATCGGCGCCTCATCCCACTAGCCCTTTCTAGTATGCGCCTTTTTTCCACCACTTGGTGGCGGGTATGTCGACGGGTCATTTCTTGTTTCCGTACTTTATAAACTGCATTTGTTTCTTTTCTGATCTAAAATACTGAACAAAAACTACTTTCATACATAATTGAAACGGTTCGCGACACTTTTTTGTATCTCGACTAAAAATGAAGATTTTAGCGGTTCTGACCAGTCGTAAGCCCAGGACCAAAGACATCACATATCGCGCGCTTTCGGCAACGTGGGTCGCCCTCGTAGGTGGAGGAGGTTTCCGCGTCGTCCGGTTTAAATATGACGCACTGATATTTAGTTACTCTCTCCGTGCCCGCTGGCTTACCCGAACCCCAAGAGACGTAGAAAGAGCAAAAAAGGTAGATGTTTAAATATTATCCCAGAACCCCTTTAAGTTTACGAGCGAAGAACCAACAGCTGAGGGATTTCAGCATCTGGATTTAAGACTTCATCTTCGTCCTCAAGGCCTATGCTGGAGTTTTCAGCAACGATCCAAAAACCCAGTTCTCCCTTTCTGCAGCTACTACTCTAAGTCGGTAAAGCTGGAAATTATTCGAACCCTGTTTGCCTCTTCTCGTTCAAAATTTTGTACCCACCTCTCATCAGCAAGCGTCCTACGCCAGCATGACCGACTTCTCCAAGTCGGGTACCCAGCAGACCTCCTCCGTATTACCCTTCAGCGTCTCATCACCCCAACCGTCCTTCATGTAACAACAAAAGACACAGACACACCCACCCGGCTTTTATTTCAAACGTGCATAATACTGCCCACCGTCAGAAGAGTCTCGCTGCTTGGTTCGATACGAAGGTGGTCTTCACATGTAGGATGAAGCCAAAAATAATGTGCCGAAGGGCGAATAACGAAAGTCGTCCACCAGAATGCACCATCAAGCAGTGGAACAAATACGTTAAATGCCAAGAAAATGCAATTTATTCTATTCCGTTCAGTTGTGGCAGCCAGTACATTGGCCAAACGGGACGATGCCTGAACGTTCGCCTTTGGGAACACATTCTCGAAGTGAAAAAGGCGGCATCGGACTCTTACCATCGAATTGTTGTGCACGCCCGCACCTGCCATGATTGCACCCATAGCTATGAAAACACTGCAGTGCTTGGCTCACGCAAGGATAAGTATGGGCGAGAAATAATTGAAGCATTTAAGATCAAGAATGCCACAGACAATGTTTCAGAGCCCTCGTTGTCGTTATCCACATCAGAGCTAGAATTCCTAGCGCCAGAGTTGTCATAGAAAATATCTCCTCGAGTTTTCGTCTTGTTCCTCTTCAGGAAGTTAAATTCATTTATCTTTTTTTTATATTTTTCTTGTGTAGTTTTCTAGTATTTTCGTCTTAATTTTCTCTGTGACCAAATTGATTCTTCTTAATGTGCCGGACATCATATAAATGTCGTTGCTCGTTGAAAAAAAACTGAGTGTCTGTCACTCGTTTATTTTTAGTTTTTTTATTATTTCTGTGTGAACTGATTCCCCTTGGACAATACCAGATGAGTCACATATGGATGGTGCCCCTAGCAAACATGGCGACCACAGAAAAGCTAAAGGCAGCCGGACAGCTCAAGGTAAAAGGAAAATATGCCTTGTGATATACCCTCAGTCGAATTGTTTCAAGGCGAAACTGCCTTGGCTTCTCACGAACCTGGAAGGTAGGCGCGTCGCTGAAGTCCTCGAACCGCACTGCAAGGTACGAACCACCAGGAGGAAGAAGGTGCGAGTGCGGGCAATGAAAAATATGGAGACCCTGAACAGGGAAGTTTGTCTCACTCTGGACGACACCTGGCTTCCGAAGCCTTCCTCATATAATTACGGTGTTTGGCGTTCAGTTCCTCCAAATGGCGCCCGGCAGGCCGCCCTTGTGCCAACGCTGCAAACACGTGGGTCACATTCCAAGGCTGTGCCGCGTTCCGAAGTCCTCCCGATGTAATGTTTTAGCCACGAGAGCAGCGAGTGCTTTTCCACGTACGCAACGGCGTTAAGATGCCCCGGCGACGAAGCAGAGGACAACCACAACCCGCTGATGGGTGTCTCAGAGGTTGTGGACGTGACGCGCGATCTGCCGGCTACAGGATGCCCCGACAACGCTTCCCTGACTCCAGCGGGCTCAGAGGCGACCGGTACTAAGCAGCCCGAAGAACCAGCTGGCGACAGCGCGTCGTTCACGGAAAGCCAACAACAAGACCCCCCCCCGCCCCGCCCCCAGCCCCCCCCCCCCCCCATCGGTCAGTGAACAGGGGGTCAACGAATTTAGAGGAAATAATCCGCAGGTCAGTCCCAGTGGGACGGGGCAACGGGACCAGGGCGAACACGAAGCAGGCGACATGGACAGAAGCAGAAAGACGGAAGTCAACGAGGGCAAGAGAAAACGGGATGCACCTCACATCACTAGTGCCAGTAAACGCTCGACTACTCTAAAAGGTCTAACGAAACTGGTAATGCTGTTGCCTCGTTGAACAGAAAATCGAATTGAATATCTTCAGCACATAATCAGCTAAACAGAAACCGAAGCCGCTGTCCAAGCTTTACCGCAACGTATAGCTCCAGGCCCTGATTGTACTATTTCGGAATTCTATAAAGTACATAAAAACGTTACCTGCTCACTACTTCGAAAAGGTTCTCAAAAGGCGTACGAAGTAAACGCCATACCCTCCTCTTCCTTCACTGTTCACACTTACATAATCCTAAAGAGTAATAACTC
The DNA here is from genome assembly GCA_037355805.1 of Ixodes ricinus. Lineage (NCBI taxonomy): Eukaryota > Metazoa > Arthropoda > Arachnida > Ixodida > Ixodidae > Ixodes > Ixodes ricinus. The sequence continues at coordinate 14,739 of JAZHYW010044212.1, read as the reverse complement.
GAGCAAACTTCACTACGTCAGTGTGTATCGCCCCATTACCTTGTGTAATGTTGATTATGAAGTGTTCGCGAAAATATTACCCACCGGCTAATATTTTCGCAGTGGGGGGGGGCATCACCAAACACGTGGAATAAAAGGAAGGTCTATACAAAGCAATATGTACACGACGCGCGGGGAGCGTTGAAACATTTTCCAATAGAGGCGACCAAGTGGGAATGCTCCAAATTAATTTAGAAAAAGCGTTTCACTGTGTTCAGCATGATGCACTGTTTAGGGGTCTGTGGCACGTTTGCTTTGGAGGAATAATCTACCAAGGTGTAAAGATGGCGTCTACAACATATCGTACCAGCCTAGTTATTAATAATGCTGTCTCGGAAAGCATCCCAGTGTGCTCCTCTGTGCGGCAAGGGTGCTCCCTGTCCCCTTTGCTTTTGCCTTTTACCTGGAGCCGCTATACCAACTCATTATACAAAAGTAAAAAGTTTCTTGTTGCATCTTGCGCATTGCGGAAATTAAAGTTCTCACCTAGGCAGATGACATTGCCTACTTTTGTACGGACAAAGCAAGTATCAGCCACGCTGCTGCGCTTACGCGCAGTTACTGCTCATCCACAGGGGCGGCAGTGAACTTGGAGGAGTGCCGTGGGTTCTGGCATGGTTCTTGGGCCACAACTCCTGTTGAATTCGTAGGAATTGAATGGGGTTGCTCACGATGCGAATACCTCGGAGTGCATTTACAAAACTTCAGAAGCAGCACTACCTACTGGTCGGGAGCGGTGATTACCTGTAAATGCGCAGGAAGCGCTGGGCCCACCGGGGCATGTCGATCTTCACTAGGTCGACCAACTGCAGCGTGTTTCTCGTAGCCAAGCTTTGATACGTTCTGCAGCAATTGCACTGCACAAGATGTAGCATTAAGAAATTTAACCACATATTTGCCGTTTTTGTCTTGAAATCTACCTTGGTGCCTATGCGAGGGGACAACCTCTTTCGTCGCATCCCAGCTGGATGCATCGGTCTACCGCACTTATTCATGCTCCAGTTGATGTCAAGATTTCTCTTTCTAAGATACCAAGAGATTCCCTTGCTCCGCAAAATGATCCAGAACACACTCGCACACTTCCGACTTTCCTTGTGTTCATCAACCGGAGGTGTGGTTCAACCCACGAGGTAAGTGGGCTATTTAGAAGAGGTTGTTGCTGCTTTTAACCTTCTAACGATTAGGTTTTCAAGAAAACATCTGGCGACTTCGACCAGAGAAAAAGCTTTCGAGAGACCATGTGGATTTTCTTTTTCCAAAGCTAATCTATGCAATCATGCTCATTGATAGTCCAGGGCAAAACGTACTCATCCGCGTAAAAATAGTGAGCCTCCCACCAGCAGCCAAAACCTTCATTTCCTTTCTTTAAGTTCCTCTGGTCTGTGCGTCCGACTAAAACCTAGCTTAATGAAAAACGTACTTTTTCCCCTGAACGGTGAACTGTTTGTTATAGAAACTACCAGGAAGAGTGGCGCATATTTTTAGTGACTGCTGGGACGCCATCTTTCTTTGGCACGTCTTGAAGCGCACTCTACGAAAATATATTGTTATCTCACCGCATTCAATAAGGTTTCTACCTACTGAGGCGAACGACACTGCTCACTATAAACTAATTATGCTGTTCGGTTTGCATGGCACATGGGAATCTCGAATGAATGAAAGGAACGTAGTGCCTGAGCCAGGAACTGTACGTCAATATTTCATTCAGTAAGTAACACACGTTAAAAGTGTCTAGGATGGTCGCAAAATTGTTCCTGATAGGTTACCGTTATTAAATAACCTGATGGTAATGAAAGTATTTAAATGCAATGACCTGGTAACCACCTCTTTTGCCCTAACTATTGTGTATGTGCTGTCTCCTTCTTGTCTCATCTTTCGATGCAATAAAGAAAACAAAAATGGACGGACATGGCCTAGTCAGTAGAGTGTCTGGCCCGCCGCCGAAGGGTCGCGGGTTCGAATAAATGAATTCCCCAGGCAGCACACCACTGTTGGACCCCCGTTGGACCAATGTTGGCAAAAAATGGTTCCAATATTGGTCTGACGTTGGCATTTTCGAAAACGCCACCCGATCCAATGGTGGTCCAACATTGGTGCCAATGTTGGACCACTGGTTTGCCAACGTTCTAGCCCACGTTGGACCAACGTGGTTTGCGCTTTTTTGATCCAATATTGGCATAGAGGTTTCACCGTTGGCTGAACCAACATTGGCATCCAGCGCCTTACACACTGGCTCTTCCAATATTGGCTATTCCCATATTGGCATCCAGTTTAATACACTGGCTATTTTTTGCATCCATTGTCTATGACATTATTGGATGCCATTTTTCAGTCAGTGTTCTAACCAGTGTCACAAAAAGAGTGCAGAGAACCAAGCAAGTTCCTTGCCCTTTTTCCTCAAGCACAGTTTTCTTTCTGATACTAAAATCTAATAAATGCAGCAATTTTACCACATTTGGACACTTTAGAAATCAATAAAGCATGCAAATGAATTGTTCATAACGTTTGATAGTTCATAATTTATTTAAATCAAATAAAAAGATTTAAAAAAAATTGTGCACACTCGGCGGCACGCTTGGTAGTGGACAGGGCAGACTCGACAGGGCAGACTAGGCAGACTCGGCGGCACGCTCGGTAGTGGACAGGGCAGAGGGCTGGGTGAAGAGCTGGGCAAAGGGCTGGGCAAAGGGATTCCACGCAGGGGCCTGGCCACAGGATTCTGAAAGAGACAGAAGCGGTGGTTCGGACTCAGGTGAAGGGTTTCAGAGGCTCTCAGTTCTCTCTTACGCTTGTCAATAATGAAAATCAAAATAAAACATAGCTTCATTATTAATCGCCGCCTTTTAATTAACCATTCGATTAATCGGCTCGGTTGCTCTGCAAGTATAAAATCTCGGAAAGGCCTACCGACTTTTTTTTTGTTTACTTTTCCATATTATCAACTTTCTTTTCCAGTGAATTATTTTTCGTTATTTTGTATGTAAAAAACTTAGTACTGCCTTCTAAAATAAATAGATGCGCAGGTAATACACCGGGGCCGGCTTGGTGGAATCAGTGTCTCAGCTTAGACTGGGTGAAGGAAAGCACTGTAAAGAATGGGACGCGCGAGCGTCATGAGTCGATGTTTGAGTCCCGTTCAGCTCGTACGCTGGCTTTGACAGTGCTTTCTTTTCCCCCGTCTCAGCTGAGACGCTGTTTCTAGAAAGACGGCCCAGGCGTTTACTATTGTTTTGTTCGTCCGACTTGTCCTTACTCAGAGCTTGATCGATCTAGATTAAAATATTGATAGTGGTTTAAAAAATTAATCAAATAGTACGAAGGTTATTTCATAAATTGCTTAACTCTACTCGTGCAACATCATGGCGTCCCTCAACCTTTCATCTAGCTTTAAGAAGTCTTAAGAATTATAATCTCGTCATTTAAGTTCACACCAATATTTCTGCGTTAATTTGAAAAAAAAAAACGTTTTTAAGATTTACGATATTTGCGGAACGGAAATATGTAGTTATTGTTGTACCCATATTGCCTCCATAATATTTACAATTTATAAATGCAACCGCTGGCCTCCCTCTTCAGCTCACCAGTGTCAAACGCACTACTAAATTAACAATTCAATAAATACCCCGGTACACGTAACAACATGACTGTTGAACAGAGCTTGATGCTTGAATCAATCAAGAGTTTAAAATAAATCGCGCAGATAAAATAGCTTGTCGTGTAGAGACAATTACTGGCAATTACACTCGCAGAGCGCGGTGACATAACTGACACTCCACTCGCACCCAACAACCCAAACCTTGGCAAATAAGGACTACACAACGCTGTGGTATTCGGCTTGGAAATACCGGGAGGACTTTTTACTACAGCACACATCTACCGCTAAGAAGACAGCCATATTTTAACAAAAAATAAATAAATAAAAATGACGTCGAACACAAAAATAACCAATCAGAACGTCTCTCACGGTCTATTAGAATAAAAAGCACTTGCAAATAGCGCTGTACAGGGCCTTTCGGGCCGATCGCTCTGGATTACACGTTGAACTCGTCGGAGATTCCTGGCACAGAGTTCGACACGGTTCAAACTCATCGGATAGGGACAAAACGTACATTGCGTAGCAAGAATACCTATCCCCAATGGTCAGGAGAACTTCTCCTTGTCACTCACATGGAAGAGAAGGCGGTCAGTTGTGTCTTCGGTCCGTCGAAGCTAGTGGTCACATGTATGCCCACAACAAAGGAAGATCACCGGTGTGTAGGCGCTGCCGAAAGAATATCCATGGTCTTGGCAATCCGCATGTTGAAGATCGCACTTGGCACTAAGACGAATTGCGCTGCTGGTGATCGGAACTCTAGAACTAGATTTACCACATTTACCGCAGAAGCGAAATCCACAGCAGGCCCGCAGGCCGTATCACCCGCGAAGCTAGGTCCGGTCTTCGCAGGCATTCGGGGTTCCGGGTTTGTAAACGGCTAATGCGTCATCCGTCAAACCACGTGATCACGCTTCTGCCGTTACCCGCGCACAAAGAGCGGATTCAAGCGATAAAAAGTATACGCCTCATTGGTCCGTCGAGTCCGCACCGTCTAGAACGTCTTCAGCTTAGGGAGAGGGAGAAAATGAGAGAAGGAGTAGAAAGAAAGCAGCCCAGAACGGGGAGTGCGCTTACAAAGGCTAATCTTCAGGCCCATCTCAACAATGAACCCAACCAGAGGATTAGTCACTTGTACCCAAGGTTGATAGTGCAGTGGATGTTATGCGTGGCCTCGGGCTTTTAGTCAGGTTCCGTGCTCTGCCTTATCACTAGCTTCGAGACTGTAGTCACGTGACCCTAACCGGAGACAGAATTGGCCTAAAACACGCATAGCGTCTACCCTGCTGCCAATACCGATTGAACAGGACAGCTCTCTGAAGGCCAGATTTTGAATTTCTAAATAAGCTGTCCAGCCCAAAAGTGATTCTAAACGGGGCAAGTTTGAAGACAATGTTTTACGTCGTATAACTCACATTAAAATTTAGAATGAAGAACTAAGCGCGACTATTTTTTGCGCACGATGTCCACAAATAACTAAATATTTATATATATATATTATTTTTATCAATAAATTTAAAATTATTTGTACACTGTTAGGTTCGCGTTTTTAAACTTCAAACTTTTTTTTACGAAAGAGTTACACATAAAAGACACCACGGACAGCACATCGTTCGACTTTCAACACACGATGAATCGGTTGCGATGCTGCACGAACAATATCGGAAAGATGCTGCGTAGGATACGCCGGGCGCAACGGCTTCGCAACCGTTCGAAGGGCAAAGGATTCGCGACGACAAAGTAGCGTCTTCCAACTTCAGTAAGCTAATGGGGCTCGAGAGTACCTCGCTAACATTTCCGCAGAGCGAGCGCGGCCGGCCAGATGGAGGCGCAGTATGCTCTCGCGTCGCGATTGCTACGTCGTTCTTCTGCCTACACTGATGATATGTGCACTGGCAGTCGAAGCAGCCCTCTCGAGACTTCATTCGAGTCCAATAGACGACTTTCTAGCTCGAAAGACTCTCGTAAAACTGAGAGTAGAAGTCACTTCGGTTGGCGGCGTAAGCGGCGGCTTTATGTTTGTCGACACCTGCGTCGTCAATGACAAATATGCACAGAAACATTAAATATAAAAAATAGAGCACGCAGAAAGAAATACAAACATGGCAGGGGCACGGACAAAGTAGAAGACGTTAACGCTAGGTAATGCATATACACACAAAATACACTAGAAAATACAAAAATAATTAAATCTAAAAAACAGAATTAAGTTTTCAACGCCGAGGTAAGGCAATGCGAAAGAAGAGCAGCCGGCAAACAAACTGCAATAGTCCTATAGGCAGCTAAGGACGTATTTGTGATCGCGGTTAGAAAGTACCGGCGACGTACGCCCCATGAAGTTGGCTAAATAAAATTCTCGCTCCGAGCGAGCGCGTGAATGACTCTTTTCCACTTTCCTACCTCTGCAATGCAAAAAAAAAAAAGGTCGCGGGTTTATAGTTTACGCGACACAAATATCGATAAGCCATTGGCTATGGCAGTGCAATATTGACCAGCCTATACCATGACATCACAAATATTGGAAAACGCTTGGCTTTGACAGTTTAATATTCACCAGCTTAAGCCAGCGTAAATACAATATCGGAAAGCCATTGGCTCTGACAGTCCAATATTGTACAGGTTATGCCGGCGATATCCAATATTGGAAAGCTATTGGCTTTGACAGTCCAATATTGGACAGCTTATGCCGGCGTAAAGCCAATATCAGAAAGCCAGTGGCTCCGACAGTCCAATATTGGACAGCTTATGCCGGCGTATTTCCAATATTGGAAAGCTATTGGCTTTGACAGTCCAATGTTGACCAGCCTATGCCAACGTATTACCAATATTGGAAAACCATTGGCTTTGATAGTCCATTATTGTCCAATGTGATTCCAATATTGGGAAACATATGGCTCATTGGGCCATTGTTGGGCCATTCTTTGCCACATCAAATCCAATGTTGGCCCAATACGGTGTGCTGCCTGGGTTACTTTATAAGTGAAATCACCCGAGACATGTAGCGACCTTTAATTCGCATTACATGTCATGTTTCTTAAAAAAACTTTCTTCCCACTCGAGACGTCACGTTTTACGTGAGCTTTGTGGGTTATTTGAATTTCTCACACGAGGCCATGTGGTTGTGACGTCATAACCCTATCGACCAATCATAATTATTCCGTCACAACGCCGACGCCGGCTTTACTGCGACACAAGCTGCTTAAGAGGATATCTCAGTAGAATTTCTTCTCCGATAGGAACTTTTCCGGAATCCAGATGGCTCTGGGGAGGAAGCCTTTGTACTCACCTGCTTACGCGATATAGTGCCATTTCCAAACAAAAATAAAGAAAAAGCTTGTCTTTTTGTTCCGGTTATCAGCGGACGGCTTGACCCTGAAAGCCCCCCCACCCATCCCGTCCCTCCACCCTGCGAGCTGCGAGAATGGCTTTGTGGGCCTCCGAGGCCATCGCGAAGGGGGCCTTTGTCCTATTCTTACCGGATTAGGAAGAAAAAAAACGCGGTTAGAGAACGCCTCTGTTGCAGATTGGAAAGAATTTGACGCTCACCAGAAAATTTAGGACGAGAAACTAGAAGATTGGAACTACACGAGCGGAACGAGGCAAACGACAGACAGAAGCCGTTCGAGACACTTCTGTGTAATGATGGATATTCAATTGGTTTATTAGTGTAAATACAGTTTGTGGTTTTTTTTGCGTTAATCGCCTGATTTAAATTAGGACGCCCACACGACCTCTTCGATTCTGAAACAGCCTCATTTCGCGGCCTGATACTTTGGATTCATTTGGCTCGGTTTTTCGGCTATTTCGCGTTCCGAGATTTTTCGTAAGATACGATTTCCAAATAGCATGTAGACTGTTGATATCGTCATCACAAAACACGAAATATGCCATATCATCATTACAAAACGAAATATGCAATGTGTCGTGTCGTAATGATGCGAAATAATATACCACAAGTAAGAATGGCGTTGCGTACTAAATAGCGCCCAAGAGCTTACTTTTCATGAAGCAGTGCTTTGAAAAATAAAGCTACTCACTCTAAAAAGTGTCTGATCTTCTTGTGCGAAAAAAGAAACGAAATGAACCAGTTCACGATACCATCAGCAGCCATTAGAGTCACAACTTTTTTATACTTGGGAGAAGAGCGTGTTGGTTCAAGTGATGGATAAAGAAATAATAAACAATTAACACTAAGACAACACAACCACATCTTTTTTTTTTCTAGAGCACCAGATTTCGACGGTCACCCCGATTTCTAAATCGGTGTGCGATCTCTAAATTTCACGGAATCAGAACTATAGGTTGTATTGCCGAAATGCCAAAAAATCAATAACCACAAGTTTAGATAGTGTTGCGTCTTATATACCTACTGTTCAAAGAGTATTTCTAGTGTCATAAAGCTATGCTTTAAAAAATTATTAAAACAATACCTTCCATAATTACGTGTTCCGACCAGTTCCGATAGTGACCTGACAAGATCATTTCTTTGCCTAGCCGTTTCGGAAACGGTTTAGTATTGGCTGATAGTATATTCCACGATAATTTTTGCCTTATTCTTGCAAGGCAAAAATTATCGTGCCTAGAGTGCCACAGTGCCTATATTTTTATTCGTGCGGTCCTAATCTCCCGGGGACAAAACCGCTGGTCTATCCGTGACGTCACGGCGGGGATAGAGCAACCAATCATTACACTGATTTCAAGCTCGTTCTCGCGGCTAATAGAGGCACCATATTGGCACGGATGGCTTCCAACTTTGTTCTCAGTCGGAGTTGAAGTTTCCACAAACCTGCGAGTTGGTACAAAGAAAGGGTGACGAAACGACGAACATTGTATGCTCCCACTTTGCGCTGGAGATAACGCAACTCTCAAAGAGAACAGACCCATCTCACCAGGCAGTTTCACTACGCCACCGCTGCCGCAATGCATCGAGGTAACTTTAATATTTCAGCACGTGCCCGAACCTCGCTGGAACTCTGCGCGTGAAAAGCACGTAACGGCACGAGCCGTCTCGGACACTGCCACCTGCTGCTTGTGAACTGAACTTTTGTCGGCTTCACGCATGCGCGAACGCTTGGCGAGGTCGGTCTGTTAGAGGGGGTCCACTGCTTGTGGCTATAGGGTAGCCATCCTTATATGTCATGTCGAGGAGTCTGGACCTTTTTTGTGTTTTGCCAATAGACCGATCTCACCAGGAGTTGCGCGACGCCACCGCTGCCGCGGTGCATTCTGGTACCTGTAGTTCTTTCCAGTTTTCCGGACGCGTCAGTGCGCATTGTACGCCCGGCGTTTGGGAATTTTCGGGTTAGCACGAGACTTTTAGGCGAGTGTTTAGTCGTAGTTTTCAATGGGTGGCTTCCCCTGTTGTATGCCACGGAGCTATAGTAACAGTACCAGTCCAAAAGGCCTCGGATATTATGTCTTCCCGAAAGGAAGAAGCATGGCAAAGAAAGGCAAACAGAGCCGGAAGAGCGGCCGGAAAAATAGCGTTTTACGATTGTTTCGCGATTTGCTTCATAATTTATATCCACCCTATTGCATGTCAGCTAAAATGTGTAAGATTACAGGGCACGAGACATAGAGCGTGCCGAAGTGTTCCGTAAGTTGGAATCTCTCTGAGCATTCGCTCCGTAGCGGGCTGTCCGTTGGTTTATCACAAATAGGACCTCAGCTCTGCTTTGCGGAGGCCGTTTTATTTTTTTAATACACTTTTTGCTCAACGTACTTTGGTGGTTATAACCTTTTTTTCTTTTTCTTTTTTTTTTCTTTTTGCGACGACATGTTTTAGGCAAATGGCCTACGGATCCCCATGTGGCGGATTCGAATTCCGGCCGAGGTGCCCGCAATCTGACGGAGGCTTATTGCGGAGGAGGCGCCGTGTAACCGAGCTTTTGGTTGCACGTCAAAAGATCCCCAGGTGGTCCAAATTAATCCTCAGTCCTCCGCTGGGGCGTGCCAGATGCCCGTCGTTGGCTTGGCACGTAAAACCCCCAATTTTTTGTTATTTCTTTTTTATGTTTCAAGCAAAACTGTGCTTCAAAAGATCGGGACAATCACTAAAACAAGAGCAGCGATTCACGATTTGCATCACATGAAATAAAACAACTTTTTTTTCGGAAGCAGTTCTTTTTTTTTCATACAAACGTGAAAACGCCGCGTAATGCAATTTAGAAGTGCAACACTTACCGCCAAAAATGTAACAAACGTCCCTCATTCACTTTATGCTGGTCTATTAGGCTGACGTTACTGATCCATTCTGCATTAACACTAGTCGAGACCGCAGAAAAAAGTTTTGCCCCGTCGGGCGACTGTTAGCGTTCGGAGCTTGCGCAAAACAAATTAAAACTGAACAGAGACTGTACACGAAAAATCATCTCCACCCCAAGGTTTTAGGTATCCGGCATGGTTGCTTCTTTTTGACAAATGCTAATTGTTACGGCACGTCAGGCATGGCCTTTCTGTAGATCATTTCTTTTTTGTGTGCAGGCTTCTCCCGCAGTTCATCTGTACCCTGACACACAGGCTGTCAACCCGAATGAAACAACTTTTAGAAAACTATCGCTCACCGAGAAAGTCTACTCAGCTGCTGTTGGTTAAACGTTATGCACAAGACTGAGCCATTACCAAGCTCAGTTTTTCACTAATACATTTGATGCTGTTCCGCGGTGCTACATGGTCCCTTGAATTTTCTTGTTCTTTGCCATTGCACTAGATGTTCACTTGTTTCCAAGTTAATTGAGACGCCACCGCGTAAACTGCAGTGGGTTCACGCGTTCACGAAGGCGAAAAAGCAGACGACGACGAAGCAGACGACAAAGCGATCCTAAAACGATAAGACGACTGAAACAGCTTTGCTGCGCTTGCTGACAAACTAAGGCATCGCGTACAATACAATCTTATGAATTACAGACATGCAGAAGATTCAAGCCGATACCGGGGCGTCCCAAACGATAACCTACGATGATATACATGCAGGCCTATGTTGCGGGGAAGCCGGAAAGGGATGACTACAAGTAGCATGGCGGGGGCACCACTTCCGGAAAGCGCGCGCCTGCACAGTTCGCTTGGTGACATCGGTCTATTGCTCTTTAGGGGAAAGATAAAGGGGGAGGGGCACAAAGTTGTGCGCCAGTTGTCGTCGAGCAAAGCAATAATCGAGAAAATAACCCCGAAGAAAAAAAAACAAACGGCAAAACCATAGGTTCCAGGATATTTCTTCGAACGCCGTTTCATCGAAAAAGTGGTCGTCCCGTACCGAAACGTTCAATTGCAACAATTGGCCGGTATTTTTAAACAAAAAAATCCTAATAGCCGGCCAAAAACGTTGCCAACAAAACAAAACGAAAAATTCGGGGCTAGTGGAGTAGCAGGTGGTGGAACCCGAATCCATCCGCTTGGGTACACCCCATGCAGGCATGTCCTCCGTCGTGCCATCCAGGCGTCTGTCGTACGAGAGGACAATGAGAAATTTTCAAATTTTATTGCAGAAACCTATGACGCGTTCAATGAAACGGCGTTCGATGAAATGTCAGGTGTAGGTGCGTGTGACCTTGTAGTGTGCAACAGAACCTTAGGAGTCTCACTTTGTGAAAATGTGATGTCTGAAAACCAGCATCGTCTTTTAGGCCCGTGCGATCTTCTACGGTTCCGATATAAAAAATATTCAGATCCATGCCGAAGTCGCAAATCTCGGAAAATAGCTAATAGAAGGAAATCTCACCGCAAGACCGACCGACGCGGAGAAAAGCTCATCGGAATCTTGATGATTGCGGTGGAAACTCACCTACGATGTTCGTTTTCGGAAATGGCATTTTTTTTGGTATATGGATAATAAAAGCATTATTTTCCGTATTTTTTTTTGTAGTAACTTATGACTTTTGGTGTGATGGGTCCTGCCACAATTTGGGGGATCTCTGTGGTCGTCGGGTGCAATGAAGAGGTCACTTCGTTACTGTTCACAGCTAACTCAACGTTGAGGCAATGTCTTTATAGAAAAAGACGTGTCTATCCCTTTGTTAATTGTTTCCATTCTGCAAAACTGTGGACTTCTGCTTCTTCATTCCTATTGGTGTCTGCAATATACGAATCTTGTATATATCTCACCGTTTATACCTCTCCGCAAATACTAAACTTAAAAGCTTGATCGTATAATTCTTGAGTGGGTTTATCTCAGCATCTGTCAGGTTTTCGGTGAACTTTTCTTTGGTGAGCTTTTCTCCCGTGATCCTCTCGGTGTTGCGCTGTTCTCCGGCGGAGAAAAGCTCACCGGAAATCCGGCGGATGCGGAGAAGAGGCCACCAGACTTCGGATAGATGCGGAGAAAAGCTCACATTTACAAACCGTTTTAACATTATTTCTTCGCAGCTCTCGATATTTTATCGAACTCTGTTCTATCAAAGTCATTTAAATGAACGCCATGTAATTGAATCCAATTTCATCGAAGCCGTTTCGTAGAAAACCGTTTTATCGAACATCATGATGGTTTCTGGCCAGATCGTTTCTCGTTTTTGTAAATAGTGTTTTTTTCTTTGCATCCAAAGGATAAAGATAATGTCACGAATGACAAATGATGAGGCGGTGAATAACTGAAGAAACTAAACGTTTAATGGGGCGAACAAAATAGAAGGTTGGCGTCGCAGGCGCCGATGTCGACGAAACAGCAGGATCGGGACTGACTCCGGCTCTAAATTTTGTTTGCTCTTTATGTTTATACAGCCTTGATGGGGAGATGCGCCTCAACGGGTAATCGGTCTCTTAGCTGTAGATGAGAAATTTAGCCAGTGCTGTACAACCGCTAACCTGGGGTTTTTAACGTGCATCACGCAGTAGTGATCACACGAACGCGTGCCGGTACGAAACTCATCCAGATCGAAACGGGCGGGGGCGATGGGGAATCGAACCCAGGAGGTTCCCAGCGCAAGCTTTCGCTCCACGCTCCGAGCTGAGACGCGTTAGCCCACTCGGCCACTTCCTCCCTGACTCCGGCTCTCCACGCGGAGCTCCTTATGTACACGCGTGGGCTTCTGGAACAATCGGCGTAGAAGGTTCGGCGCCTAGAACATTCTAACCTCGAATAAGCAACAGGGTTCTCGAAATTACCAGGACGCGACATTACAGAAACAATAAGAAAGTGAATCCGCGGCCAGGCATCGAAGATAAGCACGGTAACCGCTAGGCCACGAGCGCGCTGCCTACTTGGCTAGCTGCTCACGCGACAATATTATGTTCCGTTTTTCTTTTGCTTTGTAGTAAACAATGACCTCTTTCGGTTATGTGGCCTAAGACGAACTTGATACTTTTTGGGAGGTCAGGAGTCGTCGGGTGCCGAGACGGAGGTCACATTGTTGCTTTTTGTAGTACTCAACATTCAGGCAATGTCCTGTCTCCATGTAAAAGTTAACAGAAAAAAAAGCGTTCCCCACTTTTTTAGATGTTCACATTCCGCGAAACTGTGGATTCGTCTGCCTCGTCCCAATTTTTCTTAGAAAGTAAGCTATTCTTCAGGGGCTGAACGAGAACACTTGGTTTTTCAAATATACGAACACGCAAAAGCGCAGCATGAGCGCTGAGCAAAGTGCGGACGTTAGTTTTAAATATAAACACCGCAGTGCAAACAGTAATAAAATATTTCGTAACTGAGTTTTTCTCCGCATTTGTCGGTTTTGCAGTGAGCATTTTACTGGTGAGCTTCTCTCCGGTGAGCTTTTCTCCGCCGCCCGTTCTCAGGTGAGATTTTTTGTCCGCCGCCCAACAGTAACAGCCGACCAAGGGCTCATCGCAGCCAAGACAGTACAATCGACGAACACCATAATAAAAGATGTGCGGGTTCTTGTCTAATTCATTCGCCTCTATTTCATAAGATACTGAATCAAGAGTGTGTTGATTCGGGTCAAACAAAGAATCTTCAGCGCGATTTTCACAACTTTCAAATGGCAACGTGTCACGCCTACTACCAAAAAGCTTGTTCTGTTTTTAGCTTCACCGAATTTTTTTTCGCAATGTTTGTTTTATTTAGGTAGATATCCGCCTCCACCAGTTGATATGCAAAGCGAATGTCGTACTTAAAACAAAATCGACAAACGCACGTATGTTTCTTCCACGTTTAAAATAAGTAAACATTTTAAATGCATCTCTGCAGAACATTTGAAATCGCCAGATCAAATCACCTACCCTACTTCGAACACAAAGAAGTGGTAAGACAGTATCTACTCTTTGACGCTTCGGTTGCTTTTGTTTACCTGCATTTGCTAACTTCAGGCCTCACGCAAGGACCACTTGAAGCGTGAAATCTTTCACTTCCAATTTCTTGACCCAAAATGCCAACAAAGAATGGAACATCCTCCGAATGACGCGCTCCAGCGATTGAAAACTAATGACTCTCACCCACCCGCTAAACATCTCCGCCACAAAAAAAAAAAAAAAAAACTTCTAACTATCATTTGTGCGACCCTAAAACACCACCAAAGAACGGAACATCCTCCCAAGGACGCGCTCGGGCGATGTAGAACCTATTACTCACTAACGCGATAACCCGCAAAATATCTTCGCCCCCCAAACAAAACAAAACAAAAAACGAAAAAAGGCAGAAAAAAAAAAACGATCTGTTCGAGAGGCACCCTTCCTCAAAATCCCGACTGTCAACCCGACGACCTTGAAGATGCAAGTAGTCCGGGGCGCAATAACACATTGCTCAATTTCAAGAGCAAGTTTTACGGACAGACTCATAGATGGCGCCAGCTGACAGCTGGATTTTTTGACGTTTTGATAGGCTACAAACTTAGTTAAAATTTATTACAATGAGAATCTCTGGAAAAGAGATCTTGTAAGAGATATATTCAGAAAGTCCTGGTCTTGACTATTGTGGAGCCTAAATTTGTATTTTGGCCCCGGTTTATTTTTAAATGTTTACGAAGAGCGGAACGAAAAAAAAGGCTTTTTCAAGCATCTTTAAGTTCCCGTAAAAAGTTTTAAGCTTAAAAATCGGGAAATGTAGCGCCGCAATATAACTCAGTTTTTTATTATCTTTCTAATAAAACCGTTCCCAAGTCAATCCGTTCGGTGGTTCTCGAGAAAAAATACTAAAAAGTTGCCATTGGAATTGCATAGGGCTC